>CACVCL010018334.1:0-132720 GCA_902729485.2 Mus minutoides | reverse complement strand
GGAATGGCTACAGATTGAGGCCCTCTGCCCTTTCCCAACGTTGACACTCCATTTGCTGTTCCACTTTGTCAGTCTAGAAACTGTGTGTTTGTGGAAATTGTGTGTTTGTTTACACGTGAAAGTAAAACTGGGATGTGCAGTAGGATGAGCCTCCAGATATAAAAAGTACCATGGGCCAGTGAGGTGGCTCAGTGGGTAAGGGTGCCCACAGACAAGGCTGATGATCTGAGCTTGAACCCCAAAGAAAACCAACTACTGCAACTTGTTCTCTGACCCTCGGCATGTGGACTGTCTCGGTAAGACGAGCGAGTGTAGAAAGTTAGCGTGTTTTAAAATATTGTGTTCTTCATCAAAATTAATGGTGATTGTCAAAATGAACTATAAGTTTTCTTAAGCAATAAAGACACAACAGAGGAATGGACAAGTGTCTCTCTGCCCAATGATGAATACCAGCCATGCTAAAGAAAACACCTGATAGAACTACATCCACACTTTACAACTTTCCCAATGCTTACTCTTTAAAAGAACAATAGGGTCAGAATAACTTGACAGGAAGGGCTGATTTAGGCATGAAAAATTACCCAGTGATATTGGAATGTATGCTACCTGCAAGGGGTATAGCAGAGCCTTTTTAGTAACAAAAACTGATAGTCCTTAAAGGATATATCATATATATATATATGGGGAGCATAGAGTGTGTGTATGTGAATAACAGTTGTGGACAACTATTTCACAAAGACACTATAAAAAAGTAATAGGAGCAAAGAACTTCCCATATCTGGGTATGTAAAATATATGTATGCACAGGCCATTTTCTGTCACAACGCACACACACTGATACATGGTATACTGCTTACATAAATCCTGGCTTGTGTTAATGGTGTTTGATTATTCATATGAGAAGCAACTTGGACAACTTTAAAAAGACAAAACAGCACAGCCAATGTGGTCTGACATTTAGAAGGAAGATAGGTTTGCTAAGGTTCCTTGGCTGCTCTGGTTAGCCACAGATCCTTGGTCACATGCTTCGTTCCCTACTTCCTGCTTCACTAAGGTAAGAATTTCTCCTGGACAATCCCGGAAATCTCACAAAGTGATGGCCCCATTTCAATGATGATGAGGTCAAAGTTCTGGCGAGGTAGTTGAAGGCTGGTCCGTAATTGAAAGAGCACAGACAAACAGATTAAGTCAGCTTCTAAAAATAATAAGCCTGACAAAAGGTCCAAAGAATAAAAGCACATCAGGCAAAACCGAATGCAATCTCTTCATAATTAAAAACTTGATTGTGTTTCCAATGGACAGAGATTGATCAGGCTGACTGCTCTACTGAAGGCTGTGAACAGGGTAAATAACTTTTCCTGTACTCTGGAAGATTGCTTTCTTCCTGATGCTTCACACCGTGTCCCGGTGACTTCCAGCTAGAACTGCCCCATCACTGTGCCGGGGGATCCCCCTCTTCTTGCTCTCTTTCTGTAATACCCCTCATTAAATTCTTATTCTCATAAAATCTCAGGCATGAAGCAAATCCGTTGGCTTTCCTGGAGAGTGGCCTACTTTATTAGGCTTTCCACACTTTGAATGCTAGTGTTAATGTTTGCTGTTTTTGTTTCCAAGGTAGAGTCTTAATCGTTAGCTCAGGCTGGTCTCAAAAAGGGCAATCTTTTCTTATTTCCTTTAAGTTTTATTGCATTATGATGAGAAAAGATACATAATTTCAATTTATCTGAATTTGTTAACATTTAAATACATATTTTGAGTAAATAAACTTATATCACATTCTTCTTTTCCTTTTGTACCCCAACTCCTCAAGGAGAGCCTCCCTTCATAACCTGCAATACTTTTTGTTTTTTATCATATTCTTTAAAATTTATAAAATATTATAACAATAAAAATGAATATTATAAAAGTTGTTTGATATAAAACAACAATCAATTGAACAGTCTTATGCAGATATTTGTCTAAAGCAATACTGAAAATACATTCTTCTCAATATAAATTTCAAATAACTCCAAATATACTAACTGTATGATATTTTAAAATAATATGTCACTATTAGTATTTTTTTTTTTGGTTTTTTTGAGACAGGGTTTCTCTGTACAGCCCTGGCTGTCCTGGAACTCACTTTGTAGACTAGGCTGGCCTCAAACTCAGAAATCCACCTGCCTCTGCCTCCCGAGTGCTGGGATTAAAGGCGTGCATCACCACGCCCGGCACTATTAGTATTTTTAACGAACATAAATAGATAAAGTCTTTTTGTTTATTTGTTTGTTTTGTTTTTAGTAGAGCTTAAAATCTTGGTTCCTACTGTGGTAAAAACACAAAATAAAAACAGTTTTGGACATTGGAGTTCACTGTAATAAGGCTGTACTTCAATGTCCCTCACATCACCAAAGGATTTTACCACCATAGTAGCAAAGCTAAGAGTTGACAGTTTCTGCTGTGCCAAGGAATGAATTGAAGGCACGATTTTTGGATACAGATTTCCTGCTACAGTCAAAGCTATTTGACTTGAGCGATTGTCGTCATTCTCAGCCAGCAGGGAACAGGTTACATTCATTTAAGAAATGGTGTGTGTATTAAGATGGTCTATCCAATGAAGTCATTCATCAATTGTTTCAATGAAGAATGGTTCTGCTTGGAGGGTGGCACAGACATTAGGTGAGGGTAAGATTCTAGTTCATTGGCTGGGATGATTTTGAAAAGCATTCATCTCAGAATAAGAGTAACTTATAAAGTCCTCTTCTTCAAAATTGATACGATAATTATAAATATCAAGCAAAGCTTTTAGTCTCACTTTTTGCTCTTTTCTTACAAGCCCCATCCCAAATTACTTGTCTACATTTCTTTTGGCTGTATAAATAATTTTGAAATATGTAAGCTGTCCTGAAAACCATAGCATAGTGTAAAAATACCAAACAAACAGTCCAACTAGTAGAGAAGCTGAGATAGGAAAAGCATGATTTCAAGACCATTATGTGGCACACAGCAAGACCCTGTCATGTACAAACAAACAGAAAGTGTATATGGATTGTACAAAATTGGACCTATTTCTCCCATTACCAAATTAGATAGACCACAAGATGACAGCCAACAAATTTCTAATTTATCAGTTTTGAATTTCAATCAAGTATGTTAGTAATATTATTTTTCATATTAAGGGATATTAAGAAAAAGTGACTGGTTAATTCATGTTAATTTTGTTGTTAGAGGTGGAATTATGTTTGTGTGGATTTGTTAAAAGATTATTTTATTGCTTCTTCTAGGGTGTAGTTTTGTTCCTTGTATTGGTGTTTTCCATCTATTATCCTTTATAGGACTAGATTTGTGGAAAGATGTTGTGTAAATTAGATTTTGTCATAGAATATCTTGGTTTCTCCATCTATGGTTATTGAGAGTTTTGCTGGGTATAGTAGCCTGGGCTGGCATTAGGGTCTGTATGATATCTGTCTAGGATCTTCTGGCTTTCATAGTCTTTAGTGAGATGTTTGGTGTAATTCTGATAGGTCTGCCTTTATATGTTACTTGACCCTTTTTCCCTTACTGTGTTTAATATTCTATCTTTATTTAGTGCATTTGGTGTTTTGATTATTACATGACAGGAGGAATTTCTTTCTGATCAAGTCTATTTGGAGTTCTGTAGGCTTCTTGTATGTTCATGGGCATCTCTTTCTTTTGGTTAGGGAAGTTTTCTTCTATAATTTTGTTGAAGATATTTACTGGCCCTTTAAGTTGGGAATCTTCACTCTCTTCTATACCTATTATTCTTAGGTGTGGTTTTCTCATGGTATCCTGGATTTCGTGAATGTTTTGGGTTAGGAGATTTTTGCCTTTTGTGTTTTCTTTCACTGTTGTGTCCATGTTTTCTATGGTATCTTCTGCACCTGAGATCCTTACTTCTATCTCTTGTATTCTGTTGGTGATGCTTGCATCCATGACTCCTGACCTCTTTCCTAGGTTTTCTAACTCCAGAGTTGTCTCCCTTTGTGATTTCTTTATTGTTTCTAGTTCCATTTTTAGATCCTGGATAGTTTTGTTCCTTTCCTTCGCCTGTTTGATTGTGTTTTCCTGTAACTCTTTAAGAGATTTTTGTGTTTCTTCTTTAAGGGCTTCTAGCTGTTTTCCTGTGTTCTCCTGTATTTCTTTAAGGGAATTATTTATGTCCTTCTTCATTGTCCTCTATCATCATCATGAGAAGTGATTTTAGATTTGAATCTCGCTTTTCCCATGTGTTGGGGTATCCAGAACTTGCTATGGTGGGAGAATTGGGTTCTGATGATGCCAAGTAACCTTGGTTTCTGTTGCTTATGTTCTTATGCTTACCTCCCACCATCTGGTTATCTCTAGTGCTACCTGCCCTGGCTATATCTGACTGGAGCCTGTCTTTCCTGTGATCCTGGTTGTGTCAAAACTCCTCCGAGTCAAGATGTCTCCGTGATCCAGGGATTCTGGGATTCTGGGATCCTGAGGTCCTGTGATCCTGGGTGTGTCTGAGCTCTTGGGAGTCAAGCTGCCTTTGGGACCTTGAGATTCTGGTGTGACCAAGCTCCTGAGATCCTGGGATCCTCTCTGATCCTGGATGTGTTAGAGTGCCTGAGAGTGGAGCTGCCTCTGGGTGTTGTAGGGCTGGCTGTGGAGTTTATGCTAAGGTCTGCTCAGGGTAAGGGCAATCTTCTTACTTCAGCCTCCTTCACTTGTGGATTACAGACCAGTGCTACACATGCTGCTTCAGTTTTGAGGTGTTTGACTTCACTTTTCATGCCTGACTTTTATCAATGGAATCATGCCATGTCTAAAATGTCCATAAAGAATTAAAAAAATGCCCAGGAACTTTCTTGGTATACAGAGAGATGGGAATAGCAGCATCATAATGGTGGCACTGACACATACTATTTGTGTTATTTGATTAGTGTCATTTATGCTAATAAGAAACCACAATTAACCTATTTGGGGTGAGGGTTTCCCCAACCCTGGCTTTAAGGCAGCAGAGTTGAGTTGGCGTCTAAGAGATAAANCCAACATTTCCAGGTGCAATAGAATTCTGCACTGGGGTTTATGGGTAAAAAGTGATGGTAATCATTAGAATAAACTGCTCCATTTTCTATCTGCAATATGGTCATTATTCAAAGATATTACCAGCTATAATTTGAATTTCATATTTTGCCCATTTCCAAAACAAATTTAATATATTTACTAACAGTTACTTTCTAATCCAAAAAGTCACCAACTCCAAATGTATTTTTCTAATGCTTTTTACTTCATCCTTTGGCTGGAGGCAGGAATATAAGTGTCAATATGACTATAGACATTAACTTCAATTTGTATGAGTTAACAAAGCTAAAAATCTTACATTTGAATTCAAATGAAAATTAAGTTGATTAATAAAATCTTCTGGAGAGTTCTGTGGTTAAAGGAAGATCTTTAAATATCCCTTACTGGGGAAGTTCTTAAATTATTTAGCATGTATTTCACATGAAATAGCATTTGTAAGAATTCTAGCAAATGAAACCTAAGTATACATACATATGCTCTTTGATCTAAAAATCTCTTACCACAGTCTGTCTTAAGGGGAATGTGAGGTACTGGGTGTCAGTCTGAAGCCATCAGATGGTTTGACACAAGAAGATGCAAGAGGGAGACCCCTGCGTTGATGTAAGTGAGGACAGTTTGGACAGTGAGTCCCATCAAATGACAGGACAGGAAAGCCACGGCACATAAAAGACACAAAGAAAATTCAGTGGCTCCTTAAACTGCCCGGCAGCAGAGCTCAGAAGCTTCTGCCAGAGGACATGCTGGGGTTGGATTTCGGTTTCATTTTCTATCCCTGTGGTCATTAAGCAGGGCTTCCCACGAGGGCCCCACAATCCACTGCTGTGCTGTTTTGCTAATGTGAGGGTTTTCTGAGATGTTATTCTCTGCCTTCAAAATATTTTAAACCAAATTTGCTTGTTAGGATTACTTCATATATTTTGTAGGGACAGAAATACTTACATAGATGTATTACATTAAAAACGGGACAAGACTTAATTCATGTGTGTATGCACATGTGTGTATGCATGCACAGCTATGTGCAGGGATGTGCCCATGGGTGTTCATGTAGAGGCTAGAGTAGGTGAGAGGTCTCCCTTGATCATCTTCCACCTTTTATTGTTTGAGACAGAGTCCCTCACTGAACCCAGAAGCTCATGATTTCAGTTGGGCTTGGAAGCCACAGGAACTGCCTGCCTCCACCAGGTTGCAGGCACACACACAGTCATGCTTGCATTTATGTTCGTACTAGGAATTTAAACTCATGTCCTCTTGCTTGTACAGCAAGCATTCTTACCCACGGAGCCATCTTGACAACCCCCAAAGTACAGGATTTAAGGTGATATAAAATAGGTCAGGATCACTCCTCTTTAGTCTTTGCTAGTACCTACAATTGTTCTTATCTGATAAGTGAAAAGTTTAGTAATTCGTCCAATAGCCTTGAAACAAAATTTACAACACTGAATTTCTAGGGCTATCCTGTCTTTTCAATGAACCCTACTGCTAACAGTAATAACTATTTTTTAAATGTGTCTATATTGGGACAAAATGATGAACATTCCTGAGCTTTTTCAGTATACCACTCTTAGAGGTCTAATGTAGGGCACAAAACACTTACAATACCTCTGATTAGAAAACATAGAAGAAAACATTTACAAATGATAATGAGCTTATGGGTTTCCATGCCAACATCTACTAAATCTACAGAGTATTAACATAATTTTATCCCAATTTATTTCCTTTCATTATGCTATAGTCAGTCCCTTGCATCAGTGACACGTGTGGGACCAGATAAGTAGTGTATTCATTAAGGCAATAGAGGAAGGCAAGGGTTAAATAAATTAGAAATCAAATTAATATCCAAGCCTAAATGTTTTAGCAGAAGCAAAGAACCTGTTTAATCACTCAAGTCAATACAGGTTAAGATAATAAAATAAACTTCTAAATGCTCTCCTTTTTCTAGAGCTTAATCTGTCTTTTCAAGTTTTTTTTTTTTTTTTTTTTTATAGATGCTATCAGTTTTGCTTCGGCCCAGCTGTGATGAAAATTTACTCTGACTATACCAGGACGAGAGATGAACTTTATGAAAATACTTAAGCCGAGCTCCTGGGTGGCTTATTGAAATTTGAAAAGCTTAATACTCATTTAAAAGCAGCTGCTGGCTGATCATGTTGAGGCCAATAATCACTAAATCTCTCATTTATCGGGGCTCTGTGTTACTTGGCAAGCTAATGGTAGCCAGCTGACTAGATTAATATATGGTCAAAAGATAACTGTGTGCTATTTGTTAATTTTATTGCCTAACTTTGACTAATGAAGCTGTTATCTTTTACAGACGACTATGCTGTCTTAATTTAAAAGACTCAAATATTGAGACGGCTTTGCCTGTGTTTTTTTTTAAGGTTATATTTATTTAAGTCACAGATAAAGAGGAAGAAATGTGCATGATAATCATAAAAGCCTCGGGTATTGTAGTTCCTGTTGCTGTAGTTCATGATGAGATCTCCTGACATGGGGGATAGAGAGAGGAGAAAGTGCATATTGCTAATGAGACGAAATAGAGGTAGTGGTGGTGGGTTCAGGTAATGATGCGGTAAGCCCAGAGAATCTTGAGTCCCTTCTCTGTAACAACGGAATCCCTTTCTGGTCAGGAAAGATCATTCAATTTTAGTATAAGGGTGGAGGGGCCCAGGATAAGAGCAGAGAGCATCGCATTTGCTCACAGAACATAAACAGCTTCAGGAAAAGGAGAGCACAGTCTCCCTTCATCTGGTTACCCCAAAGGAGAAGTCCTACTGGTGCAAAGTATAAGCAGGGCCTTGGTGCACACACTGCACATGGAAGAACTGAGCAAAACATAAGAATTGTATGAGATGAAGGTGACTGAGAGCTCAGTGCAGTCTTGTGGCAGAGCACTTGCCAAGCTTGGGTAAGGCCCATGGCTATATCCACAGCACCAAGGGGAGGGGCTATCTCCATAGCACGAAGGGGGGGGGGGCTGTATGCACAGCACCAAGGGGACTGGAGAAGCTAACAGGAGGACACGTGTAAATGATGCAGTCCTATACTCTTGGAAGGTTTATAGTCTTCAACATATAGATTATGCTACTCTGCTTCTCTATATTATATTCAGAGAGGTCCGTGCACACACGACATGAAGGTTCTAGGAATTCACTATATAACTGTGACACATTTTCATTCATTTGGGGCGAGGGTGGGAGGTGACAGAGGACATGTGTTATCACAATTACAAAAAGAAACCAACCACTTATTTGTGCTTGTGTTCTGGTTTTTGCATCTAAATCACAGACATATGGGACCTCACACTTTAAAAGAATTCTCACCGCCTGATGTGTGTGTATATGTGTGTGTGTGTGTGTGTGTGTGTGCGTGCATCTATTTGAGTTTGGGTGTAGGCATTGTCTTTTGGTAGATTTGTATGAAAGACTTGGAACCAATGGTCATCTTTATAATGTTGTTATTCACTCAGAGAGCTGCTTCTCCGGGTAAGCGAGAGAATGTATAAATTACAGCCTGGAAGTACCTGAGTTCACACCGTGGTTCTGCCACTGTTGACCTGGGCAAAAATATTTGTTTCTAAGTCTTGTTTTTTCTGTTTATAGAATGAGAAAAATACAAGTTATAGGATTGTTATTTGATTTTATGATGCCTAAGTGTGGATAAAGAAAGTTCACGTAGTACAACACAGACTAGAGCAGGGGACTTCTTTGGATCTTACTCTAGCCACTTAGATATTGTTAACAGGGCCATGATGCTTCACTGCAAATGCCTTACATAACATACGGAATCATAGTAATCAGCCATGACAGGGGCTTATTACATTTTCTTCATGTTATCTTATTAATCCATATCACAATCACAGTGAGAGAGAGAGAGAGAGAGAGAGAGAGAGAGAGAGAGAGAGAGAGAGAGAGAGGTTCAGTTAAAATTTGATCCACCCAACTTGGTCCTAGCCCAAGTGAGCCATGGTTTAACTGCATCATCCACTCCTCCTGGTTTTCTTCCCAAATTACCCACTTCACTGAACTGGCTATAGTCTAGAGATGATGTGTTCAACTTAGGCAGTTTATGAGTTCCCTTTGTCTTGCTGTAACCAAATGCCTGTACTCAGGGTAGAAAGGAATCTCATCTGAGGGCAGCCATTTCATCATGGCTGGGAAGGGAGCTGGCTGGCCATACTGTGTCCACAGTCAGAAGGCACAGAGGTGAATACTGGTGCTTATCTGCACCACCACTATTCCGTCTAGGCTCTTAGCCTATCGGACAGTGCCATCCACATTTAGGGTGAGTCTCCCTTCTGCAGAAACATTTTTCATCAAACACCCAGGACTGTGTCTCCTAAGTAATTTTATTTTATTATTTTTTTGTCCTATCATATTATTAAAGTAACAGAAAAAAAATACCTAATAGACTCTTAGGTTGTTCGCATCAGATATTTTAGTCATAGCAATGCAAAGGTAACTAATAAGATGCATCTTTGTTTTTTTGTTTTTTTTTGTTTTTTTGCAAAATATGTCTTTCTTCTTTGTTTATCTTTTATTCTGAAAACCACTTAAATGTGTAGATAATTGGAGGGACTGTGACAATAAAAACCCATGTGCTTCTCAACTGTGTTCTCCAGTTATTATTTTCTTTTTTTTTAAATTTTTTCTCTTTATTAGATATTTTCTTCATTTACATTTCAAATGTTATCCAGAAATTTCCCCTTACCCTCCCGCATCCCTGCCCTGCTCCCCTACCCCCCTCCCACATAATGGCCCTGGCGTTCCCCTGTATTGGGGCATATAAAGTCTGCATGACCAAGGGGCCTCTCCTCCCAATGATGGCCAACCAGGCCATCTTCTTCCATATATGCAGCTAGAGACATGAGCGCAGGGGGAACTAGTTAGTTCATGTTATTCTTCCACCTATAGGGTTGAAGACCCCTTCAGCTCCTTGGGTACTTTCTCTAGCTCCTTCCTTGGGAGTCCTGTGTNATGTTATGTGAGTTCTTTTGTGATTGGGTTACCTCACTCAGGATGACACCCTCCAGATCCATCCATTTGCCTAGGAATTTCATATATTCATTGTTTCTAATAGCTGAGTAGTACTCCATTGTGTAAATGTACCAAATTTTTTTTATCCATTCCTCTGTTGAGGGACATCTGGGTTCTTTCCAGCTTCTGGCTATTATGACAGTTATTATTTTCAAAACTGATTTATTTATTCACTTTACAACCCAAGATCAGCCCCTTCCCTTCTCCCAGTGCCCCTTCCCATGAGTCCTTCCCCTTCTCTCTTATGTAATTTTAAATCCAGTTGAGTTAAAAATAAGTAGACCTCAGCAATGATAAGGTGAAGCAATCAACGATCATCATATTGTGCCTTGAACTATTTATTCCTAGTCTAATTTGCAAGCCATTCCACTCCCCACAGCTCTCTTACGGCAGGTCATCCAAGACTGCAAAGCCACGGGTGCCCCCACTTTGTGCTACAAAGCTGGGAGAAAGAAATGAAGAGAAATTAAGCCCATGCCTGCCAACTGACAATGGGATAAAGTTCCAACTTGTCCCAGTAGCCTGGAACCCTAACTGCCAAGGCGCAATTGAAGACTGACAGCAGCTGGCAGGTGAAGAGCCCCATTCTTACAGAATAAAGTCGGCTGACATCAATGGCTGCTAGATTATTCCTCAAACTGTAAGCTTGGATTTGGCTCAGAGCATACTGAGATAAACCCAACGCCAAGTAGCCCACCTTGAAATCACATGCCATCAACAGGATCCAGCCCCAGCCCATTTTTCTCCCATTTCTACTGTATTGTCTTTAAATCTGCCTTCCATTTCTACTGCTTTAACACAAAGCATCCCCTGCATGTCCATGACTTCAAAACAGTGACCCTGGAAGCTTTTGACAGCCGCTCCTTGTGGTTTTTTTCATTAACAATACAGGGTTAGCCATCCCTTCTTTGCTGTTTTAATATAGACCACCCTTGGTGGGTGTCCACACACTGCACTGCCCTGACTCTCCCTCTGAACATTCTGGCACTCCCTCTCATCCTATCCCTTCAATATGGCTGCTTCTAAAGGCTCGACCTGAGAGATGGCTTCCCTTTAGGTTTTATTTTGCCAATTTCCTGACCGAATGACCTTACTTCCTACCTGGATGGCCCAGGGGATCAGGCTGTCCTCTCCAGCTGGGGCCTGACCTCACGAGTCTGGTGTCATGTTCTCTTTGCTGCACTATTCCAGTGGACTTTCTCACTGAGATCATAAATCCAACAGAAGTAAAGTCTAACCTGCACTTAAATGAACTAAGTCACAAATCAGAAAGTTTGGTCTTTTTTTTTTTTTTTTTTCCTGCTTCTCTATTCAATCAGCTCCAATTCCGGTGTTGAACTTTTATAATCCTGTCTTTTAATTTAATCCTAGACTGCTTTTGGAACATAAAAGCCTATACTTAACTCACTTAGCAATGTGTATGCCTGAGGTATAGTGGTATGTGTGTGTGTTGTGGTGTGTTTGCATGTGTGTGTGTGTGGTGTATATGGCATGTTGTGTGATTGTGCTGTGTTTACATGTGTGTGATGTGTGTGTGTGTGTGTGTGTGTGTGTGTGTGTATGTGTGGTATGTTTCTATGCTGACCTCTCCATCAAGAATACACATCTTTGCCACTGAGATTCTCATGGTCTTGTCTGAGATGACTGACAGAATTTTCCTGTCTGTCTGCTCTCTCAATTGTCAGCTTCTTTCGATCCCATCCTGTGGGAGGACACTACCAACCATAGATGCTTATGGAGGACATTTGGGATTAACACTCAACACTCCAGTAATGACACGCATCAACTGCGGGACTCACAACCCTTCAGTGGCTTCCCACTGCCAAGCATGCTAGACACTCAACATGCCCCATAATGAAGCTTCAGGCAATGAAATCGGTCTGAGACTTCGCAATCTTTAGCATGCTTTTAGCAAATGAAATGTTGCTGTTCTTGAAATAAATCCTTTTATTTTCCCTTTGTATAACTTTTATAGTATTTTACTCCCTGAAAGGTGTAATATTTTGCTTTTCGTGTGTTTTCAAAAGAGAGGTCACTTACTAAGCCAGAGCTCAAATGACCTCACCAAAGTGTCATGTGTTTGTTTGGGGCAGTGTCTCATGTGTCCTAGGCTGGTCTTGAACTTGCTATATATCCACAGCTTCCCAGTAACATGGCGCTCTTAGTGAGACCCCTGAGGGTATGTGCTTCTTGAGGGTAGCAGGTCAGCCATAGGACTGTTCAACCAGCAGCCAAACCTATCAAGCCCTTATTCTTGTCTGAGCACCAAGTCCTGCTTCTCATATTCCATAGGGTAAAGGTCAAACTTTATAGACATCAAGCAAGTAAGTGAAATGTAAAAAAACAACCCAGGATCATCTCAACCTCCGAATGGGCAGTGAGGGAAGCTTTCCTTGGGTGGTGATATCTGAGGTGAGGTCTCAGTTAGTGGAGAGCCCCAGACAGGAAACTCAGAGAAGAAGGGGCAGTGCTCACCTCACTGGAAAGTCTTAGACCAAGAGCAATGTGCTCTAATTTACAAAGGAAAATGATAACTCTTGCTGCGTGGCAGAAAATGGATCAAGGTCAAGGGTGGAAAAAGATGGATTGGAAGGCCACTCGAGATAAGAGTAGTTTGAATTTGGCACTGGGAGGGAGAAAGGGGTGGAGCCATTTACAGTCTCCATCACATTAAGCAGAATGCTTTGAACACCGGCAATGCCTGGTGTGTGTGCCTTGATGTGTGTTCAAGACTTCAGAACCAGCTTTGCCTTCTAGTTTCTAATCCTGGCATTTCTTCCCGCTTTGGCTCTTACACGGTGGCTTGCGCATCTGCTTTGATCTTTGGAGAAACAAGGCAGGGGTAGCAGAGAATGGCGCCCTGAGGAAACACTGCAGACGCTGTAATGTACAGCCAGCCAATAAAGGATGCAAGTGCCCGGGAATTTAAAATGAATGGAACGATACAGGATTTTCAGCCTGTGATAATATGAAATGGACAGAGCACTTGTATACAGAGGACTATATTATTTAAACAAAACAATAATCCCCTGGGGCTGGTGAGATGGCTCAGTGGTTAAGAGTACCGAGTACTCTTCCAAAGGTCCTGAGTTCAAATCCCAGCAACCACATGGTGGCTTACAACCATCCATAATGAGATCTGACACCCTCTTCTGATGTGTCTGAAGACCGCTACAGTGTACTTACATATAACAATAAATAAATCTTTAAAAAAAAAAACCAACAATAATCCCCATAAGTTTGAGTCAACATAGTGTAAAATACTTATTTTAGCTAATACTAGGTAAGTAATTAAGTAAATAAAAAAATGAATAAGTAAGACTTCAATAAATATTGGCTGGAATACTATGCCTACATAGAAGACACGGCAATTAATTTTCATTAAAATTGAAGACTTCTCCAGTTTTGACTTACTCTCCTCAGAAAGTATGGGCTCTTCTGTTGCTCCTTTTTATATGATAAACATCTTGATCAGTGAGCTAATACAGTCTGACTAGGAAGGAATGATTACATAATCCTAGAACTGTCTAGATAAATGACTGGTTTGATTTTAAGGTAGGTCTCCAAGAGATGAGCCAAGCATGGGTTCCCATTGTCTTTGCACATAACTTCCAGGTCTCCTCACACGCTGCCCCTGCACACTCACCCCACCCCCACCCCAGCGCGAGGAATTCCACCTAAACTCATGCCATAGAAAGAAATATCCAAGAGAAAACAAGACCAGCTCTTACCACTTTCCACCCCAAGAAAACGCTAACTGGCCCCCGAATTGTGTGAAACTTGGCCCCAGTGGGTGTGAAAACTGGCTGAAATCTGCATGAAAGGCTGTCTGGGTTTGTCAAAGCAGTTCGTGAACTTTGGCCAAACTTTCTCAGCTCCTGGTCCAAGTCTTAGTTTGTAATGCAACGTGAAACCACGTGGATTTCAGATGGTGTCGGGTTTCACCTTGGAAATTTGGCCTAGCTTTCTAATCAATCATCACTGTTAGTAACGATGAAAGCCAACACACCTTTCTGGGAAAGAGCACTGAGGACTGGTTGATGACAGGCTAGGCTGGGAACCGCCCCTGCACTTCCGCTGCCAAAAGAACGCTCCTCAGAATAGAACTGGGACTCTCCGGCTTACCTGGAGGGGCCAGGCTGAGGGATTGTGAGACTGGGTGTAGAAAGACATGATACTCAATGCAGGAGACACGCCATGTGAAATGTCACCACCACCCACGGATCAAGGGGTTCTCAGCCCGTCATTAAAGGCTCCACGTTCCATCCCATTCCCACCCATGACAGTAGCTATCACGATGCTCAATCTCCCACCAGTGATGAGCTTTTAGCTTGGAGGCAGTCATCAACTAGGATGGCTGTCAAGAGAAGCCTGCCTACTCTGAGACACCACTATTTCAACAGGAAAGAGTCGAAGAGTAGGAAGGAAAGCAAATCCGAACATAGCCTTTAGCGGGCTCTAAAGAACACGAGGTGCAACGAACGCAAGAACCTTTCCCATCTGCATCAACTCTACAGTTTGAAATAAAAATCTGCCCACAGTATTCATAAATTAAATAATTAACTAAATGCAGTCTATTTTACAGACAGACCTCCATAGTTTCTTCTTTCAACCTGAACATTTTAAATGTGTGTTTCCACTGTAAAGAGAAAAAAAAAATCTCTCTTCAACCAAATACTCGCTTTTGTGCGTAGTGACATGAGAAAATTGAGAGGTATGTCTGAACAGAGCCACTACATCATTGGAACAGTATGTCTGAACATTTGAGTAATGAGGCACAGATGCGAAACAGAGGACTTGGCACTACCAAGGCAGCAACAAAGCATTCGCCATTGCTTATGATGGTCAAAGGGGCCACATCTGAGCAGAGAAGAAACGGCCCTCCTCCCACAGTGCTCAGTTACACCTTTTATCTGCCTCACAAATCTGGAAAAGCAAGAAATCCAAACAAGTGTTATTCAGATGCCTGAGGAAGAATAAATATGTAAGATACTTTAATATTTTTATCTACACTAGAACATATTTATGCAATAACACGTGAAGTTTCATCAGAGGGAAATGCCAAATTCCAGAAAACACCACATGGTCTTTATGTTGCAAAACAGAATTGTGCATCTAAAAAAAAAAAAAAAAAAAACCAACCCAGTAGTCACTGGGAATATGGCTGTTGTACGCCTTCAGTAGGTTCATTAATTGTAGAATATCCTATTTTTAATCATCAAGGTATGATAATACACAAGGTACACATATTTATTAGTAAGCTATATTTTTGCTTATGGGTGGTTTGTCAATTTTGTCAGCTGTTACTAAATCATACAGCACAGATGGTAGTGGTACTCAGTACATTTTGATCTGGAAATTCATTTCCCACCCAGGACAAGAAGCATATGGCTTACCCGAGGTCCCTGATCACCTTGTTCTCCCTGTAGAAAAGCAAAATAAGATGAGAGTGTTATCTCCAATCAGAATGTGGCACTTATTAAAAAGGTCCAAACAAAGCACAGATCATGCCGATGTGGACTTCCCAGTAAATGAGTTGATTTAATCAATGCATTTTTCTCACCTTATCACCTTTTGGACCAGGGGGACCCTGAAAAATAAAAGAAGAAAGAAAATATTAGCATTACATAGGATTCTGAATAAATCTACCCAGTCAATTGTAAGACTTATGTGAACTGCAGAGAGCCACAGTTGGCGGCAAGCTTCCCAAAGACCTTTGCTTTCTAAATTATAAATGTAATATAATTAGAATAAGAAAAACTAATAGGTGTATGGGAGTACAAACATTCATATATATCATATGTATCAAATGTGCTAAGTGGATTGCCATGAACTTAATAGACCTGAGCTAAAGAAGAGCCTAGTAGCAAGGAACTCTGCTGTGACCTGCACTTGTCAACAACTACACCAACAGCCACTCTTCTGTCTCTGACAGTTGAAGTCACCTGCCTCTGTTCTTTATCTAAAGCGAGCCATACTGTGTATGTCTAGTATGTTTTGTTCAATACTTGTGAAATTCATCTATACTTTTGTGCCTAACTTTAGACATGTTCTTACTGCTTTATAAAATTCTATATAAGACTTATTTGTTTATCCTGTTGTTGACAGATACTTGGTTCCAGGGGTCTTGGCTATTGTCAACTGCTGCTATAAACACCCTACTGTAAATGTTTTGATAAAAAGACCCCACTGCATTTCTGTTGTGTGTGTATCTAAGGAAGGTAAGAGAGTACATTCATTTTCACTTCAATAGATACTTCCAAGCAGTCTCTCAGTGTGGCATCTAGAGTTTATATACCCAACTTCAGTATTTCTAGATAATCTCTAATGCTTGATATTTTCTCCTCTTTATCTTACTTGTTCTTGTAGGGTACAGTAATTTATCTTTTTTATTTTATAGTTCCCCAGTGATAAATTTAATGTTGGCAGAATATTTTGGTACACTGTAAAGCTTACTCTTGTATTATTTCAAATGCTGATTTCTCTATCCAACTATCTGGTTTCAATCTGGACAGGGCTTTGTTATATTTATTCTTAGAAGCTCCTGCCTCAAGTTTATATAAACACTGCTCCTCATTCATTCTCTGCCTGCCAATAAAAGCCAACAAGCCAATACAGAGCTTTAGAGAGAATGGGAGGGACTTCCCATTCTAGGAGAAAGTGGCAGGAAGTGAAGAAGGGGAGCCTGGAGGAGAGGTTGAGAAAACATCAGGAGAAGAGAGAGGAGGAGCAAGAAAGGATGAAGAAGTGCAAGTAACATGGAGATCTGTCTGGGAGGAAGCCTGACTAACTGTGAAGGTTAGAATGGAGTGATAATTGTTCAGTATCTGTCTCAAGGCAATTTTAATAAATCTTAGTCTCTGTGTGGTTACTAGGGAATTAGCTGGTTAAGAAATAACTGCCATCATACTAATTTTATCCATCTATACTACAACAATCATTCAACAGCTGAATGCCCTTTTAATATACCTACTCAATATTTTACATTCTTTTCATAACTATGAACCTTTGTCTTTGTTTCACTAAATTATCCTATTGACATATTAGAATTACATATTAAATGCCACACACATGCATATAGAGATTTAGAAACCTTTATGTATTCTGAATATATTTTTTGCTATCTGTATTTATTAGAAATACATTTTTCCCGTCCAGTGTTCTGCTTTTACACTCTGTTAAGGTATTCTTTGCTGTTATTATTGTTGTTTATTTGTGTGGTAGGATGCTGGGGCTTGAACTCAGGGCCTTGAGAGTCTATGTAAATGTTCTACTACTGAGCTATGTCTGCAGACCCTAGGGCCATTATTAAATGAATAGACATTGTTAATTTAATAAAAGTTAATATAACTTTTTTCTCTTAATTGTTATGCTTACCATCAACTTAAATCTATAGCTAGTCTACATCAGGAAGAAACCCAAAAGGAAAAGGGTTGTTGTTGCACCTTTCATATGTGAGTGTGAATTCATTGAGAACCGATTTTACAGGAGGTGGAAGTCAGGATGGTTTTGGTCCCCAGGTGGTTATCAAGTTAACTGAACACCGTTAACTGAAAATGGCATCTTTTCCCCATTGTGGTTCTGGGTTACCTTTCTCATAAATCAGGTGACCACATGTGTACATAAATGTTTCCTTGAAGGAATTTCTCATTGTTGAGAGCCTGTCTACTCTTTTAGTAAGAAAAACTATTTCTAGAGGCATCAATTATGCTGTCTGCCCTAATTCTTAATAATGAAGTCATATTTTGTGGTCTAGCACAGCCTGAGGAATTGGATTGTCTCATAATTATCTCCACAGTCTCCATTTACAGTGCGGCTAGGACATTAGAACAAACCCAGGAAGGAAGGAAGGCCAAGAGTCTATCAGAAGGGTGCTACATCATGGCAGGCAGGTAGGAACACGGAACTCCTGCTGTGCTAAGTGTTGGCCACAGTGGAATGGCACCAAGTCCTGTTCTCTTCATAGTTATCCTCGTGTCCCACTTCAGAAATCTCCAGCATTCCCACATCACAGAGAGTTTCTTCTGCCTATTCTAAAGCAACAGCTTTATCATTGTCTGTTTCATATTAGCATCTGAAATCGCTGGGACTGATTTTATATACCGTGTGGCTCTATTGTTTAGGTAGTGTGCCTTTCCACTGAGACCTGTGAAGTTATCCTGAAACCAACTACAACATCATGCCTCTCATTTCGTATATTTTCTCATCAATAAGGAGCTATAAGTTGCTGTTACATTTCATCTTCCCCCAAATGCAGTGAAGTATTATGATAATCCTTTCAGAGATGCCAAAAATGAAACTCAGATCTTTTCAGTGTGAGGCCTCTTGGAAGTGAGCTGTCCAGGATTTTAATTCATTCTGCATGACTTTAAATACCAAGACCGTGTAGCATAGACACGGAACCTGATTCTCAGAATCACCCATGTGTCTGGTGCCTGCCCTCAACATGTGACTTCTAAAATGGCCTTGGCTGCATATCCCACATCACAGATACAGGTTCTAAAGTTGTAGGCTCTGAGTGAGGAAAAAGAAAATAAAAGGCAGAGCAGGTAGCAGGAAATAGGGCTAAGGTCAAACAGTTACCTTCATAAGATCCCTTTTCCTTTATCCTGCAGATAATTTTGTCAATAAGTACAGGGAAGCTAAGAAAATAATATTTTAGTGTTTTCAGAGAATATTTAATATACCCATTAATATTTTCAGTGTGTAAAGCAGTGAATAAATGAGAAACACTAAGACTAAGACTATCAGTAGTTTTTTTTAAAATACAGATTTTTATGTTATAGAGGTTGGGTATTATTTTTGGTAGAGCACAGGGAAGCTAAGGGAAAGAGGAATGAGAGGGACTATTATCAGAAGTTCGAACAAGGCAGCAGAAAGAGCAGCCCTGATGGAAGTAGCATATTAACAAGCTGTACTTTGAACATACATTTATTGAATGTTTATTTAAGTTTATCGTTGTTTTAACCCATGGTTAAAGGATATTGTAGAAAAGGCCGATTTGGAAGCTAAATCGTGTATTTCTAAAGGTAAACACTTCACCAAGGTTAAGTAAGATGGACGTCTAGAAAACCCAGGGACCTGCTGCTGCTGTGGACCCTTCCCCAGTCTCTCCCCTTGCCTCTCAAAGGCTCCCCTCTTTACACTTGTTTATGGGTTTCTAGGGAGATCTCAGAGGCTCAGATCCAAAGGGGCTTTATTTGGGTTTGTGGCATACTTGATGTCAAAACATTTCTGAAATCCCTTTTCAGTGGGGGAGCAGAAATGATTCTTTTGGAAATCCAATGTCAAATGTCAGATCCACACGTGTTGACCAGTGCCAGAATATCCCACGTAGGATGCCTAGTTCGTGAACACATGAAAATCTGCATCAAAAGTTGAACAGTAAGTACTGTATGCTCAGAAGCCATGTATCTGAGCGGACAGCATGGCATCCTGCATCTGCCAGGCTCTACCCAGCTGTGGGTTGCTGTGTGGGGCACACCACCCTCACTCCTGTGCTCAGGACCAGCAGCTGGTGGGGGAGGGGGCGGTATTCTTCTACTGGGGCTGATATCCAGCTCCTTTTGAATTGTGTCTCTTCACTGAAAATATGGGCTCAGTCTGAAGAACTCAGTAGGCTACCACAGAGAACAGTGCTTCTAACTTTGGGAGCCATGTTGCTTTTCTAAGTCAAACTACTACAATGTGAGAAGTTTCTCTGATAGTGAACCTTTAAAGTTCAGGTTGGTCAGGAGCTCAGCTTGTCTTCATCTTTATAATTTTAAAGAATAATCCCTCATTAGTACTAAAAGATGAGCAGTGATACAAATTAGTGGTTGTAACTATTTCACTTAGCAGCATTCGTTAAAAGGTTTTTATTTTACGTGTATGAGTGTTTTCTTATACTATCCATATATATAAGTGTGCCTGGTGCCTGCATTACAGGCAGTTCTGATCTGCCAACGTGGGTGCTGGGAACAGAACATGGGCCCCTTGCAATAACAGCCAATGAGCTTAACTACTAAAGAATCTCTTCAGCAACAACTTGAGAGTATTTACAAATGGCAGCTTGCTGTTGCCACTATACTACCTTTAGCACGAACAAAAGTCACCTTTGTTGCTAATACAAAGCTGCAATCAACGGAAAGAAAATATGTCAGATTAGCTGTGGGTCACAGCTTTGTGTCAGGCTTTTTGGAGCATGTCTGTCACCTGTCCGGATAAGGCCCACTTGTATTATAGGGTTAAGGATTGCTAGAACTATTGTTCCTAAATATTTTTGTATAATGAGTTTTTACTTATGTAAACACTGAAAGTTGCTAATAAAGTTTGTATCTGTCATTACAATCAGGTGAGAATACTCTTTAGAGCAGTGGTTCTCAACCTCCCTAATGCTGAGACCCTTTAATTCAGTTCCTCATGTTGTGATGACCCCCCAACCATAAAAATATTTTGTCGCTACTTCATATCTGTAATTTTGTTACTGTTATGAGTTGTAATGTAAATGTTTGATATGCAAGATATTTGATATGTGACCCCCCAAGGGGGTCGAGACCCACAGGTTGAGAACTGCTGCTTTAGAGCATTATCAGAATGTAACTGACTCATTATCAAAGGATTAATAAAAGTTAAAGCCATGCCAAATTAGTCCCTGTTCAAAGGCTTTAAAATAATAATTTTTAGCCATCACCTTTCTATTTGTTCCAGCTCCTAGATGTGGGTCCAGGATTTTGGTAGCGCTGAGTCTATTTCTACCCAAACAGCTCAAGTTTTAGTGCTTCTTATTGTCTATTTCCATAAAACCAAATAGAAAGCAAAGAGAAGCCCAATGGAAGATCTTTAGAAAATACCTGATGACATTTCAATTTACATTAAAGTGAATGAGACAGTCAGAGAGAGAGAGAGAGAGAGAGAGATATGAGCTATGGGAGCCAAGTGTCCCAATGGTGGCCCTTTATTCATTTGAAATGTGGTTTTACTTACTTAGAAATGGGAACAATCAAATAATCATGAAAAAAAAAAAAGAAATTCTGTTGGAGGGAAAAAAAGGATGTCCTAGGACTCTCAGACAGCCAGTCACCACAGGAAGAGAGGCTGGTGACCCCTGTGCCTGATATTCATATATAAGTTGATTTTTTCAGTCTTGCAAGATAGCTTGACTCTTTGATTATTCCTTTCATTACCGTAGAATTAGGAGAAAGAACAGACTAATTCTCTGAGCATTTATGGCTGTCAGTTGGTCAGTGTCCTCTGCATCTGGAGGAGGGGTATGCTAGTATGACTACGATCTGTGGAATGACTGTGTGGCAGAGCTATGAGAAGAGAAAAGGCGAGAGAACTGGAGTTGTAAGGCAGTGTTGCAATTGGCTCCTCAAAGTTGGCCGGGGATAAAGGGGGAGGCAGGGCGTGTGAAGGGGTTTAGACAGAAGGGAAAAACATGTGTAAGGGTGAGGGGACTCTGTGCTATCACAGAACGATGTAGAGTTGGGAGTAGAAGTGGGGAACAGCAGGAAAGAGGAATTGTAGAAGGCTGGTTAGCCACACTCTGGTGTCTGGGCCAGATCCTGTCATCAGCTTCAGTGTGGTGAGAAGATGGGGTGTGTCCGCTCTGTGGGACTCACAGAGTGGGGGTTGTTAGCAGTTCTTGGAGAGCTGTTGTCTTGGTCCTGGTAAGGAGAAAGGCATTTGGGAATAACGTGATGTAGTGAGGCTATAAGCAAAGTCCTAGATGTGAAAGCCATTTCTGAAACTAAGCGGACAAGGGTAGATGACGGGGTGCTGTCAGACTATCAGTGTTTGAAGAAGTCCTACCTATTTGAAAGCTTAAAGTGCGGTGAAATTGTAGAAAAGCATTGGCCTAAGCTAGTTTAATCCATGTGAAGAGCTGTCCAAGGACAAGTGACTCATACATACTTGAAATCTGAATTTAGGGTTGTATTTTAAATCTAGACTGTTGATTGCTTCAGCTGGCATAACTGGAAGTAGAAGTATAGAAGGAGCACAGAGAAAGAAGAAATGGACAGGGGAAGAGAGGAGAGGAGAGAGGAGGAGAGGGAATTGAAAAGGAGAGAAGAAAAAAGGAGAAGAAAACAGGGAGGAGAAGAGAGAGGAGAGGGGAGGGAAGGGGAGGGGAGGAGAGGGAAGGAGAGGGGAGGGGTGGGGAGGGGAGGAGAGGGAAGGAGAGGGGAGGGGAGGAGAGATAGTCTATTATCACTACTAAGTAAAAGGTTCACTCAGGAATCCATAGAAGTGGTCATGGTGTGATACTCTCTGTATAGATTCTGTGGTCTTTAGCACAGGATAATAATTTTACTTTAAACTTCAGGAAACAATTCAAGATATCCCCCAAATTATATACCTATGCCTATGCCTGTGCCCATACCTGTGCCCATGACTATGCTTATGCCTATGCTAACAAAAACTTTTGCATGAATTGAAGGTTGGCATACACATGGAAGAGAATAGGTTCTCATTTTTATTACAGAGAAATTGGTGCTAAGACAATTAAACATGTTACTCAGAAACATACACACACACACACACACACACACATACATACACAGAAATATCACCATCTAATTATCTAGGGTTTTCATTTTTCAAAAGAGCACTAGATTCTCAAATGTCAATGTCATTTGCAATGTCATTTTTCTGAGGCTTCAGAGACAAGCTAAATATTGTGAGTGTGCACTTTGGTTATGTAGCTCCCTTCCTAAGAGAGCAATTAAATACACATGTGGGAGACAGATGTCAACAATCAGTACAGTTGAGGCACCATCTTAATTCTACAAGAGAAAAACCATTTCTCCTGTTTCCTTCCTGCCTGAAACCGGAAACCGTAAGCATCAATGACGTATTGTTGCAAGAACTCTAGAGCCCACAGAGAGAAGACTTAGAACAGCCATCCATGCCTCTGGGGCCCTGCTGTCTTCATGAGAGAACCATTGATACAAAAGGCTACCATCTTCTCCCTCAAAGGCTAGGGAAGTGGGCATTTAAAATCTAGGAACCTGAATGTAGTCTTCACCTTAAGAACGAGGAGAATAGAAATGTAGTGAAGACATACTCTACAGACTTACAGACTTTTAACTTTACAAATACATTGAGCTAGTAATATATAAATCTTAATTTTTCCTGATATAGAATTATGCTGCCTAAAAGCATAGATTAAAATATGTGATTTATAATTTATAAAACTCATTTATAATTTCTTTGTTAAGGGTTTCAGCAAAAGTCAAAGGAAAATACAGGAGTACTTCAGAGGTGTTAATTTAAAAAAAGAAGAATATAAACTAAAAGTATCCTGGTGGTCAGGAACCCGAGCTCTGCAGTTACAGATCTAGACTGAAAATGAGACTGTGTATAATCCTGAGCAAGCTAATTAGTCTTGCTGGTTCTCTCATTTGTTAAATGGGGGAAAATCTTACCCCTCCTTGTCTAAAACAAAACAGCTTACAACTGAATAGCCTTCCAATGCTGGTGATTATTAATGACCCACTTTAATATTATGTTTTTGAAATACTTGAGAAATGAAGAAGCCAAACATACAGAACTCCCTAAAGCAAAATGAACCATGGGAAACATTCCTGGGCGGATGGAGGGAACGTTTGAAGACAATGCAGATTGAATATAATTTACCTTTGAGGGCTGTTCCCAGTCAAAACCAAACCAAACCTGCAGCCTCATCCCTTTAATAAATACAACGAAACTGAATGTTAGGCCTTAGAACCCCTCAGTCAAGCTAAGCACAGATTAGGTACTTGATTTAGTCCTGCCAAACTGAAACGGATATAAGTGTGAGAGAAAAGACAATAAACGTCTTGGTGTTCAAGGCAGCACATGGAGGAAGTAAAGGAGAAGCCAGTTTCCTGGCAGCAGAACTGTGGTTATATGGTACCATCTACTCCACAGAGCCTGGATGGGAATTACGGCAAGAAGTGCATTTACAGCTTTAGACTTTACACCTTTCACTTTGCACTGAAGATTAAAACCAAGCAGAAGGGGAGGGGGGTGGTGGGTATACCCCAAAATTTTAAATATCAAAACCAGCCCTACTTGGTTGAAAACTAATTTTTTACAGCTATTATTTCCTGGGCATTTTTCTGTGGTGAGACTGTAACGGCAAGGTCTTTTATGGTGTCTGTTTGGGTCCTGACCAGCAGACCGTGTGTGCCCACGATCAGTCTGAAATCATAAACAGCTGCTGTAAGGAAGCAGTTAATTGGCCTCTAACACTCAAAAGCAAATTTGGGAAAACTCAAAACATTGCAAAAGTAAGACTTGGTGTAGCTCAGTGGAGTTAGGGGCTTGGGAGACGGTGGGACTTGGGGGTCGTTTTCTCTGGCTTGCTTTCCTTCCTTTCTATATGGACATTACTGTTCTTGCTAATCAAACACAAGATTCCCCTTCTCCCAGCATTGGTCTGTGTCTCTGAATGCTTTAAGACTGTGCAAATGCCTCTGGCTTTGAATGGGGCTCCTCCTCACCCTTGCACCTTATTTCTAAAAGGTCAAATAAAATGAACCCCATGGTGGAAGATTTGGAATTCTGAATACTGATTTTTGTGGAAGGCAAGCATCGTCTCTCACGAGCCACCATAGTAGCTCTCACTGCTTCCCTCCTTGCATAAGCTCTCCTGTGACATTGTCACTGTGTTCAGTAGGACTCAAATGGATTCACATACCACTGTCTCTTCAGTTAGCATACAAAATAATGGGTTTCTTTACATAGCATTTCACATACATACATACATACACATCACTGTGCCTTACTCATTAGCCTGGCACCCATCACAGTTGCTCTACTGCCTCCCTCAGTACTTTCATTTCATCTCTCTCTCTTTTTCTCCCTCCCTCCCTCCCTCCCTCCCTCCTTTCCCCCCTCCTTCTCCTTCTTCTTCCCCAGACCATCTCTGTGTGTGTGGTGCATGCATATGTGCCCGTGTGCCGTTAAATCTGGATTCCGTATAGTACATTTTTCTCTAAGCCCTGGGTTTAATTTACAACCACCTATTTCAGCATGTTTCCTCATATTCTGCCCGAACATCATTTTTGCTCAAGTGATTTAAGCTTTGTTTGAAGGCCACTTGACTTTTTCTTTCTTCATTTGTCATATCATATAAAGTGATATAGACTAAGAATTGCAACCGAGCATAGCCCAAGGATGAGGGTCAGGTAGATAGTCAGAAGAATGGATGAAAAACAAGACCTCCCCAAAATTAAAAATAATTTTAAAATATTAGAAATAAAAACAAAAACCAACCATCAGGTGGGCTGGGAGCCTGACTTCCAGGTCTTGGCTCTGGTTCTTGATTGACTTCCAATGTAAGTAGAATCTCCCTCAGGCTGGCTGATGGCCAACATGACCACAGAGCTTTTCACATGAGTGTCAACTCCCAGAGCTTCCTATTTAGATTCTTTATTCTCATCACCCTGTTCTCCAGAGACGGGATGGAAGACATCACACCTACAGTGTGCTTGCCTCCTCCCTGGCCCAGTCCTCCTTTTTCCTTCCTCATCGCTGCTACCAGTGGGACCATCCCACCCCCTGGACCTCCTCCACCATCTTCAAGAGAACAATTTACCCTTTCCTCAGGCTAAGGGGAAGACACATTGCCTTTGCCTGCTAGTGTCTCCTGTTCACACCCTATCTTCTTCCTTACTGTTTCCATTAGCTTCTCTAAAGAACAGATTAGTCACACAGAGACGGGAAATTCGATTTTAGGAAAAAGGAAAGGTAGCAAGAAGTCATGTTTTTACAGTCTGGATCCAGGAAAAATAAAGGAACATGAGTTAAAGTACACGTTGTTCCTTAGGGGAAGGACATTCCTTTCCATCAGAAGAAGAAAGTTGACCCATGGAAGGGAAGCCACTGAGTCCTGGGAGGGAGATATCCTGGGCTAACCTAATCTAAATAAACAGAAGCCCTGGGGAGGAAGGGTTGACAAAACCCATCAGTGTTCACATCACCAAAATCTGTTCTTAAACCTTCCCTTCTCACTACGCCCCCTTCGCTGGCTATCAAATATACTCTCAAGGCTCCAGCCATTACCTGCCTTCTGTCCTCCTATTTTTTTTTCCAAGCTGAAATCCTACATCTTCAACCGTTCACGAGACGTCTGAGCCAAAACAGACCATCACGGGCTCGGATTCCACTTTCTCAAACCAATTTCTCAGTGTCTGCTATGAAACCATCGTGATTCCTGAGTTTCCTATTTTTGTCAAGCACCCTATTGTAACTCCAAGCCTAAAAACCCCGTGTTTATATCTATTTATATAAACAGAACCCAGTGCTCGGCTCTAAAGACTTAACTTGTACAGTTTCTCTTGCGTCTGTCCCATCTCCCTGTGTCAGTTGCTAGGGTCCTGTTCTTGGATCATCACAACAGTCTATTACACAAGCTTCCTGTGACCTTGATTCACCCCACCCTACATATTAATATCAAATTGGTTTTTCTACTCGAGTATACTAGTTCACATTGATAATCTCAGCTACTTGGGAGAGTAAGATACAGAGGATTAATGGAGTCCAGAGATTTGAGGCCGGCCTGGGCAACATACTTAGATAAATACATTCTTCTGCCCAGATCATCCCCAGCCCACAATGGCAAACTCTAAGACAGAACCTTTAGAATTGGCAAAAGCCATCAGGCAGACGTCTAATGAACATCTGGCCAACGTCTCCAGACCAAGCAACTGGTCAAACATCTCATGCTTCCCGGTGTGAACTATGGGACACACTACTCTTTATAATGGACTTTTCTAAAAATGAACCAACTTTGCTACACGATAATGAGTTAAATAACATCACAAGCAGTAATTAGAACAATTCAAAATGTGAGCCATTCTATATATAGCACAAACATTCTAGAACAAGGGATGTCATGTGGAAAAGAAAAGGACACGGGGAATATACTAAAGAATCAGAGACATTAACACTGAAAAAAATGGTAATAAGCCCAAGTGCAGACAATTTTATAATAATCTAGGAAATCTGAATTTGTGTATTTATTTTGTTAAAAACTATTATTGAGATGATGGTCAGGATTTTAAATGCCCACCACAGACTCATATTTTAGTGCATGCAGATGGAACGGCATGAAATAGGCTTAACTTTAAATCATACTCATTAAAGTATAACAGTATACCATGTTGGAGGCTCTGGGCTCAAATCCTGACACAAAACCATAATAATGAATAAGAGGAACGGGTTCATTAAAAAAAAAATTAGCAATTGACATTTCTAAATCTGGGTGATGAGTTTAAGGGCCTTTTCCCATGCTTCTGAGACTGTCTGAAGATTTCTACATGTAATTATATAATCTAAATTTTTCTTTCTTTCGACATGATGTATATCCTATTCTCACTTAAAACTATGATGATCCTCCTGCTTCAATCTCCCAAACACCATGTTACAGGTATACACCATGACAGCCAGCTAAAACTTCCTTTTAAAAGATTTTTAATACCCTTACCAAAAGAAATGTGAGCTCCAGCCTGAACATCTTACGACACATTCTTTTTAACCTGCTGTTATTTCTCCCTGAAACCTGCTTCACTCGACGCACTTTCCCATAAGGATCCTCCCCAATCCATCCTTGTATACTAACTAGTCTCTGAATGACCCCCCTCTCTGAATCTTGGCCTCTTTGTGTATGTCATTACCTCTGTGGAATCATTCATTATTATTTATTGTTAAGATGTACTACAGCCCACCTTCATTAAAAGCACCCAGTTGACATCCTGACCTATGAAACTGACTGAGAAAAGTTAAACATATAATCTTGAGTTTCTGAAAGCAAATTCTTTCCCTTGCAGGAAAGTCCCATCCAATGCACAGAAGCACACATGCACTCATGCACACAGGCATTCAGGTGTTCACCTATGCACTAATGCCTTATCTCAGAGTGCCTGCTTTCCTAAGTTTATCCAATTGTTCTTTGGAAATGTTCTTTAAATAGTTTCTAATGCCTGAAGCATGTGTGACTCTTTTATGACAGCCAGCTGTC
This sequence comes from Mus minutoides, assembly GCA_902729485.2. NCBI lineage: Eukaryota > Metazoa > Chordata > Mammalia > Rodentia > Muridae > Mus > Mus minutoides. The sequence goes on along the minus strand of CACVCL010018334.1, from coordinate 104,649 downwards.
TCTGCTGGGATGAGGGCTTGTGTCTCACTGAACTAACAGGACCCTCAATGCAGGAGAAGCATGGAAAACCTAACTCAGACTGATTCTGGAGACCTTTCCAGTCACTACTAGCACACGAACATTGGCAAGTCAGCTAACATCACAGAGTTTCGGTTTCTGTAAAATGGATAAATGACAATTACTGCCTATGGACTTTGTCTGTGCCAAACATCCAGTGGATATGTTAACAGAGTTCATGAAATGGAAGTTCAACCTTATTAGGGCCAAAAATAGCATTTCACAAACACCTTGATGGCAAGCAAACAGCCACCAAATGCCTCTGTGTCCAATATATTTCCATTGGCTGTTTCTGAGGACCCATGTGGACTCCCAACATGAATTCATATGCAGTACAACAACCTTGCAAAGCTTCCGGAGAGCAAAATGAACCTTGGCTGTTATTGTTGTTAATGAACACTATGTTAACCAAAGATAGGTTCTAAAAGTCTGAAACAGTTTAATGTCACTGAACAGTGTTCCATCACCTGAAGAATATTTTGAACACTTATAACTGTGTAATAATGTTTTGTTATATAGAGAAGCTATATTATATAATGTAATAGCCAGATCCAACAATAACTAATCAGTTTTCACAAATCTCCTAACTTTAATTTATCCACAGCACCTACACATATTGAGTCTATTATTTTCTTCTGGTTTTCCAGTAGGTGAAGTGCCACCTGCAGGGACAATATGTAGCCACACAAGGACATCAAATCTTTATGGCTGCGCTTCTGTTAGTGTTCCTGGGAGAAGGAATTTACAAAGGCCTTTAATCCTAACACCTGCGTGCGCCTTAGATGTTGTGGATGCTTCATTAAGCTATGCACTGAATCAAAATCATTCTCCCTTTATACTGAAAAGCTGAGGTATAAAGTTCCATAAATTGCCCAAAGTCACACCCTTTATAAGTGGTAGAACAGAACGCCAGCCCAGGTGTCTGCCTGCAGAGCCGTGAGCTCACTCCCTCAGCTCTCTGAACGTGTTTCACATGCTGACTTAAAAGTAGAGTGCAGAAGGCAGACATCTTACCACATGCATATAAAATTATCACTGATGATGAATTACTAAGTGTGTATCTATTAGCCAGAGTTTGCTGAGGGGCTTGGGGTAGATCTCAGTGGTAGAGCATTCATGTAGCCCTTGCAATGCTCTGGGCACAGTTCTCAGTACTAAACAGAAACTGTATTATGCATTTTCTATCAACACCGTGTGGAGAGACCAGGATACAAAAACAAGGGGCTCCGAGAATGGAAACAGTTTCCATGGTGTAAAGTAATATACAATCAGCTTAATTATTCATGGAATACTACAGGTCATCCACGTTAATTCAGTTGAAATGAAAGGTAATATATTTCTTAGGAAATACAGCATAACATTGGCCATAGAAGTTCTTTAATTAATTTAGTTGGAAATAATTCTATCTTCTACACTATTTAAAAACACGAATGAGCTTATGAAATAAAGACATATGTATTACAGTAAAATAAAGAAATAGTTATATCATGTATACTCTTAATAATGTAACCCATCTGGAGTACATTGAAGTCCTTAAGGCCACAATACCAATGACACTTAATTAAAACCCCTGAACTCTTAAAGCATTCAGATTTGTACTATCATCCTCGAGGTTCCATAATAACAATAAAATATACTTTGCAAGAGTATTGAGTTATCCAGGTGGTAATACATTACTGGTTTTACATAGCAGTGAGTGAAATCTGGGCTCTCTTCATATCTTTGTGCACAAACGCATGCACACATTTTTCACATTTCTAGAGAATGTATGTGCCCTCCTTCTGCCCCCAAATCAGACTATGTGAATCTGGAAAAAGCTGGACTGAAACACAACTATGAAATATGGGAATTGCTAAAGTGTTAGGTTAGAAGGAGCTTCATACATAATTTAAAACATATGAATAGAAAGTTAAATACTGCCCCCACAGTACAATATTTTACCCTGAAAGAATTCTTTACAATACATATACAGCTTGAGTTTAGTAAAGTTTAATAAAGCCTTGTGAAATGGCAATGATAATATTTGGATAAAGAAGAAAGGCAAAGGCAGACTTAGGGGAAGAGGGCAGAGTGACATCTTCAGCTTCTTTCCAAGTGTATCTGCAAACTCAAATGGAAGCCTTACCCCTCCACACACAATTGTCTGAGGGCATTTGCTTGTGGTTTGCGCTTACATTTTTTTCTCACTGGGTAATACAGAATTACAACATGCACACTACTTTAGTGCTCAAAATTCCTAAGGGAATTACTGCTACTTTCTGTTCACATGCAACTCCAAGGAAGAGTTATGAAAGGGGCTCTGAGACGCCAAGAAACAAGATGCAGGAGAAATGGCCTTAGTATGAAAAGGGTATCTATTACTTTTAAAGACACGAAGGGATATTTAAGCTAAATAAAAGTTCAATGTATTTTGAAAAGAGGACAAGATAGAGTCCTGAGAATATTTTTAAAGCAATTGGTTTATGCAAGGTGTGTTCAATTATTTATTTGCGAAGAATACTAATATTTAGGCAATGTATTATTTTTGTAACGCTTTCTGTAATAGGTCTGATTATGAAAATCAAAACCAAAGCTTAGACTCCTACAAATAAATTGCTATTTGTGATGAAGTAAGTCAGATGGAGAGGCAAGTAAAGATGAAGGGAAGTATAGATTTTGCATTAAAGATCATAAAATCTGTTAAGGAGAAGGAAAAAAAAAAAGGCTGGAGAGATGGCTTGACAGATTAAGAGCACTGGCTGTTCTTCCAGAGGACCAGGATTTGATTTGAAAAGACTCTTGTGTCTGTAGGCATAATGTTATTGTGCACTGTATAAAGACTGTCCTTATATTATTCAAATGCTGATTTCTGTGCCCTTCTATCTGGTTGCAATCCTTACTCTAATAATTTTCTGTCTCAATGTTGTGTAAACATTGCTCCCCAATTACTCCCTGAGTGGTCAATAAAGTGATTAGTGATTACTGAACAGGCACAGAATAGGGCTGGAGAATAGGGCTGGACTTCCTCCCAGACAGGGGATGGGGGTTGGGGGGGGTGGGCAGTGAGAGTAGCCACAGGTAGAGAGCTCAGGAGAGACCATTAGAAAACACCTGAAGCAAAGGAAGCCATAAAATAAAACTATCTTGGGAATTTTGGCTGGAAGGTAGCCATATTAGTTTAGAGGCTTAAAATAGAGTAGTACTGCTCTATTGTGCCCTTAAAGCCTGATAAACAAATACAATAGTCTAGTCTCGATTGGAGCTAGCTGGGTAAGAGAAAACCTGTGAAACATACTTATTAAAAAGCCACTATGTGTCAGATGCCCAGCATCTGTAACTCTATTTTGAGGGAATCTGACACCCTCTTCTGATGCCCTCCATGGGCACCAGGAACACAAGTGTTACACAGACATATAAGCAGGCAAAATGTTACACACATAATATAAGGAGATTTTAAAAATAGAGAGAAAAGATGCTTAGAAATGACTATAGTAATCCAAAAGAGAATAAGAGAATTCATCTTTCCCAAGTCCTTACCATGTTCAGGTATCATTTTATACACAATACTTTAACTTTTATAGCATGTCTTAAGAAAGGACAGACATTACTACCCAGAGTGAAAGAGTAATTCATCCAGGAGGCAGAGGCTAAAAGCTAGACAATCTGGATCTGACTTGCAACCTGTTTGATTAGAAGCCCCCCTTCTCTCTTTCAATATAGCAAGTATAATGCAATATAGCAAGTATAATGCAATATAACAAGCTACATAGTTAACTTTCCATGGAAATCTGGGAAAGGAAGAAAATCCCTTTAGTACAGAAGAAAATTATCTTCCTGAAGAAAGAGTACTACAATGTGACAGGTGATTGTGTTTGAATATGTAGACAAGAGGTTTAAGAGGAAGGAGCCCCAAGGAAAGGAGAAAAAAAAACATTGAAGAGACAATAAAAAGGTTTCACTTTGGTTTTGATAAAGCACAGAGTCTATGGAGAACATCAATGAAAATCAATGAAAGGTGAGACAAGAAGCCAAATTAGGGCATTTTGTCATACTCTAGACTGATAACATGATTAAGGCTCAGAGGGTTAGCATCAGGGACATTAACAAAGCCATGGTAGAAAATTTTCTCTGGTCAAGATAGGTGATAGGATAGCCGTTGAATTCTCTCAATCTAATCATCAATGCGTCTACTTGTGAGGGGAAAGCCAAGTGTTCACCCTGCTGACTTCCCATGTCACAGCACCTGTCAGTCATCTTCCTTACCTCCCTCCCCACAGCACCAGTGTGAAGAATGGCAATGGGGATGCTGGGGCCGATGCAGGAGAAATCTAAAATCATTCTAGTATACTGTGAGCTACACATTTCATCATCCCGCTTGGAGTTAACAGTGCTATCATATCACAGGGTTGTAGTCCTGACTTTGACAATACCCAGGAGGAAGAAAGAGGGGGAATTCTGGGACAAGAAGAACAACTAGAAAGGGAATCACGGGTGGGAATCAGCAAATAAAATTACAATAAGACTTCATGCCTCCACCCGTTAGGATGGATCAAAAAGGCAAGAGAGAAGATATGGAGAAAGGAGGAATTCTTGTGTTGTTGTAGGAATGCAAAGCAGAAAACACATTACATAAACCACTAGTGGGAATTCCTCCAAATCTAAAAATGGAATTACCATGTGGTCCTGCATGTTGAAGATGTCTGCACTCCTGTGTTTATTGTAGCAACCAAGATCTTGGATAGGCCATAGTGTCCATCAATGAATGGACGGCCATAGTGTTCATCAAAGAAATGGGGTATGTATATACACAATGGCTACTATTTAGCAATAGATATGAAATCCCTCTGTTGGCAACAATATGAATGAACTGGATGACAGTGTTCCGTGAAATAAGCTATGAACAGAGAGAAATACCTTTTGATCACACACACATAAAATCCACATACAAGAGGCAACGTGGAGCCAGCCCGAGTATCCTAATGGCTACATGGAAGAATATAGTACATGCATATGATAGAATATTATGAGCCCGAAAAAGGAAGCTTTGTTGCCACTGTAACACCATGGATGCATCTGAAGGATACTGTGCTAAGTGAAGTGAGCCAGACACAGAAAGGCAAATAGTGTGTGGTGAGTTCCACTTCGTTTTAGAATGCCGAAAAGCTGAACTTAATAGAAGCATAAAACAGGGATGGTAGCAATACAGGCCTGCTGGGGAAGGCACAGTCTGTGGTCAAATGACAAGGTCTGAGGCTGTAATGCTGCAGAGTCGGGAGAGTCATGGATGCCCACTGAGTTAATAATAATTGAACAAAGTATATATGTATGGACTCAGGTTGGATACCTTGCATGTAGTCAACATTAACAATAACATACATTAATATTTCATATTAATATATTCTTATATTCTGACATAATAGGTCTATATAATTTTAAATAAAAACTAAAACACAGAATAACCATAAAACAGAGACCGTATCTGACTTATTCACAGCTCTAGTGGTAGAACATGGGTCCTATCCATCCCATATTCAAGACCTTCGGAATATGGGATATGATCGGAAGATTTGGCATCAGTGCTCAGACATGACTCTAGCATGAAGGAATATGAATTAGTGGCGAATCACATCAGTCTCCGGTCCCTCTGTGTGAGGTTCTGAGGAACCTCTGCCTTGCCCCTCTACAAGGTACTCAGCAGGAAATGGCCTCAGTCACACATACAAGTAATCAGTTCACAAACTCATCTATTTTCCAGCTGTCTACTACACCAGGGTCTTCCTCCACTCCCTCGTGCTGTGGCCTGGAGTCGTTTCTCAAACCTTTATGTCCATAAATTATCTTAAGAACTGCTTTTGGATGTCAGAGAAGATGGCCCAAGCTGAGACAGAGGTCCTATTAAGAATTAAAATATCATTCTCTCTCCAAACCAGTGCTCACTTCACTATGCTGCCTTTCTGGAAAGAGTTGAGTGATACAGGCCTTCCAGATAGAGATACAGTCTTGATTTCTACTCCAGACACTCTACTGTGTTACCCAGATAAGTAATTTACCATAAACACCAACACACACACACACACACACACACACACACACACACACCCGCCATACACTCAGAGGCACACACGTACAGAGGCACACACCCACACACTTTTCAGGATTATTGTAGCATTGAATAAAATAAAGCATGAAAAGCTGTGAACCACTCTGTATTACTCTGTATTACTCTGTATTACTCTGTATTCTTTCCAATGTAGCATAGCAAGTTCAAATTCTAAAAAACCAAAACTCTCTTCTATAAATGTATTCTGTTAACTTGAACTAACCTGGACTACATGAGGGAAAGCTACAAATAATGAGGTGGCTCTCTATATCAATAACAAAGTTGAACGTCTTCTCAGAAGCTGATGTGAAAAAGAGCGTTGTACCACAATAAATACGGTTTCCTGTTTGCATTGTGACACAACCTTATATATGGAGCTCAGAAAAACTAATAATAATGTTCATACTGTATAGAATGAAGATTAACATGTAGTAACTAATTTTTGACACCGACTACGAAGCCACTGTGAAATGGCTTATCAGGAAACAATCCAGGGCAGAAACAGGATTCAGCACATCACAGGGAAGGAGGATTGAGGTCAGGACAGTAAGCAACTGCATCATTTACAGGGGTTATGGCATTTAAGGAAAAGGTAAGTCCAGTTCCTCTCGATAGCGCCCTGCAGACCGAGGAATACTGAGTCCTTTGAGTTTGACTTTGCTTCAGTACTTGTGAGAACTTGCTTTATTTTTCTAATTCTATCTTTATACATGTTCCTCCATCTCTTAAAAATGGTCCATTTTCGTCAGTGTGATTTAGAGTTCAAAAGATTGCCCGTCAGTTACATTTGCGCTTACTTATAAATCATGTCCGCAGCAGTTGGCTGGTGTTGAAAATGGAGAACAAAGTCGGTATCCATCTACACTGAATCAGAAGCAGCTAGCAGGATGGCGGTGTAAATAGCGGGCCGATGGGTTCACAGCTGCATTAGGACGTGATTAATCAGCCTCTAATGCAAACCAGCCCAGGCCTGTACAAACAAGTCACCGTGGCTCTGAAGTACGCGGGCAATGCTTGGGTCAGTTAAAGATTCTTATTTTGAAAAAAAAAAAAAAAAAAAAAAAGATTCTTATTTTGTGAGAGGGCATATTATAAACTTGCTATCTAGTCCAGCAGGTAAAGTAGCTCACACAACCCTGAACAGACTTCAAGCTTCACTCCTGGAAAACGGTTGGCCTACTAGGTAGTGTCATGATTACTAGTTCATAGCTTTCTTTGAGTCTTTGAAAAGGATTGGAGAAAAATGTCCCCATTAGGAAAATTGGAGTTAATTGGTCAGAAAAGACATCACTTACCTGAGGACCAGGCTGACCCTGAAATTGAAAAGAAGAAAAACAATTATAAAATCGATGTCTACAATGGATATTTTCAATCTAATTTAAATTAAAATGAATTCAATATATTGAAATCTAAAACTACTAAACATCTTTAAAAAGATTTCTAAAGATAATAATATGGATAACTTCGTAGTAGAGCTGAAGTATTTCTATTCTGTGAAAGTATTGGGCTCATGGCTACTGTACACTTGAGTGGCTCATCATGCTCCAGCACTGAGCTGGGGAAAGGAGAGTCACATTGACGTTACCCCTCACGTTACAGTAATGTGTGAATGGGCATCTGAGAGGGTGAGTCTTCCAGCACAGATAATTACTGCCTCGCATGCTCTAACATGACAACGCTACAGTGACAAAAAGAATTCCTTGGCTTTCTCATTGTTCCAACATTTTGAGGGTTTTGTTTTCATTTTTAATAACATCTTTTTACTTTGTAAAATTAAACATTTCAAAAAAGGTATGTAAAGGATCTTTTCTGGAGAATTAAAATGCATCCCATTTCAACAGTCAATAGATGATGTGACCTTTGGCCAATGTAATTCATTTCCAATGTCACTTTTTTTTTTTAAGTTGATGGAAATCTCCAAGCCGTGTAAGGGCTTCCAAAGAAAATCAACTGTGAACAAATGTATTGGTGACACACCATGGTCACAAAATCTCCAACTGAGTTTTCAGGCACATGAGACTAAACGGACAGTTTCCACTAAGTTACAGAATCTTCCAGAATAACTAAATAGACTCCTGGGGTAAGATGGCAGAACGGAAGCTGTCTCTCTGTAAAGCAGTAAAAAAGAAAGAAAATGAACTCCACCACATGGAGAGAAAGACCATCAGAAATCACACAGTGGGACTGAGCAGCTGACTGAGAAAAGAAACACAAGGGAGATCCGAGATAGAAACAGAGCACATGCCCCACAGTTCTCAGGCATCCCCGAAAAGGCACTCAGCCCGACTCTGATATGACAATGGCAGTCTAACCCACACTTCTCAGAAGTGTTGGATGAAGCTGGGGCAGGGTGGGGGTGGGGAGTGGATCTGGTGAGACTGTAGTTTCAGGTGTGGGTTGGCCAATATTTGAAAAGTTTGTGGCCTAGTGCCATTTTGAGAAGACATCTTCTATTAAAGAGAGCTCCGAGGGATCCTGAAAAGCCAAGGATTCAGGAATGACCGGGCCATAGCCTCTAGGTAGAAGTAGGTGGTGAATGCCCACAACAGATTAGGAGAGGGCTAGACACAAACATACTGAGAGGCTCAGGGAGCAGGAGGCTTATCAGTGAAGGATTCTGGGGTTGGTGGTCTGGCCTTTTGCGATGGCTTTGCCTTCTTTGTCAATGACCTAAATGTCTATGATAGCCCAAGACTCCAGGGACATCCCTTGTAACCTTCTCCTGCCTGCCTGGCTTTTACTACTGAGCAGAATCGGAAAGATGGAGCACAAGCAACAGCTCGGTGATCTACCTGCTTCTGCTTGCACACAGCACACTCGGGAAGCACCCTTGACCTAGACCTTAGCCAGACAGATGGACACACTGTGCTGTCCCCTGTAAGTGACAGCCACAAAACTAAGAATGCTTAGAAGTAGTCCCAGTGTGCAGAGACAGGAAGCTGCCATGTTGAGAGGTTCAGACCCCTTCAGGTGCAGCCCCTGTTTGAGCAGGATCAAAAATGAGTCTCCAGGACTGCAGGCAGAGGCTGCTCTGGCTCGGATAGGTTGATTTTATACATATTTTAATTCTTAGAAGCAAATGTAGGTTTAAATTCTTCTGCTAGAGTAGACCTGCTCACGCAGTGTTTCTTTATTGTGAACTTTTTCTTTTGCTCTTTTGTTTTTGAAGAAATGATTTTATTTCATTTGTATATAAAAACTCAAGAGGGGAAATCACAAATCTTAATTCTATGTTAGTTAATTTTTTAAAACAGTATTCCTCTTATTTTAATAAACACAATATATTTAAATAGCAATAGTAAGTATATTGTTTAATTAAAATTAAGTTGAATTCATAAGACCAAGCCTCATAATAAATACTAGATATACAAGTATTTAAAAATACCGAGTATGGAGCTAGAGAGATGGCTCAGGTGTTAAGAGCAAGTATTGCTCTTGCAGAAGACTCAAGTAGTGTTCCCAGGAGCCATTTCAGGTAAGCTCACAGTTTCCTATAACTCCAGCCACAAAGGACCTGGCACCCTCCATGTCCAGCCTCCATGGACAGACGATACACTCATGCATACAAACCCAGGTACAAATATAAACACATATCAATGCTACTCAGATGTGAGCTCTGGATAGAACAGTAACTACTGGGCTGGCAAGACATGCCTACAGAACAACACTGCTAAGAATATCATAGAAATAAGCACCACTCTCTTAATGACTTAAGTCTCAATCCACATGATGGAAGCCATATGTGGCCCCAATGTTGGACCAAGAACCTGTGGCTAGACAGGTCATAGGTCACAGGGGACAACCTATGATTAATATTGTGGTAAATGAATATACTATCTAACTGACTCCCAGTGACTTATTGTTATACCTATAGATTAATGCATCTCTCAAGCATCATCGAAAAAGCTTCCATTTGAAGTAGATGGTGATACAGAGACTCACAAATGGCCAAGGTGAAGAGAATAAGAAACTGAAGAATACTCAACTCTAAATGGAACATCTAGATTATACCTCCTTTTCTCAAGGTTCAGGGATCTTCCTTTATCAGTCCTTTTTCTTTTCTTTTAGTCATTTCAACTTTCCTAAGTAAACTTTAATAAATTTAATATATATATATATATATATATATATATATATATATATATATATATATATATATATATATATTTATTTATTTTTTGGTTTTTCGAGACTGGGTTTCTCTGTGTAGTCCTGGCTGTCCTGGAACTCACTCTGTAGACCAGGCTGGCCTCGAACTCATTTCTATCAGCAAAGAAATTGAAGTGCTGATAAAACAAACAGCAACTACTAAAGCAGGTAGATAGATAGATAGATAGATAGATAGATAGATAGATAGATAGATAAAGTAGTGAACTCAATGAGTTAAATAAAGTTCAGCGAAACATCACTAATAGACTAGACCAAGCACAACAAAGTGTATCAGGAATTTCTGGTAGAAAGTAGAGCGAATACTACATTCATAGTTTCATGAATAAAAATAAATAAATAAGCATGACCACATCCTCCTCAACTCTGGGATATGATCAAGAGATCAAACCTAGGCGAATGGGAAGGAGTAAGCTTTATGCGAAGTACTGATGACCAAAGGAAAGTTAGGGAAAAGACCAAGTCCAACACAATAAAGTAGCAAGTCTTGATTGTAATAAGGATGAAAGAAAAGAATAAAACATCAATCAAATCAAGAAGGGGAATAACCAACCAAATCACAGGAGTCATCAAACTTCTCTCCATAATGACTCTAAATATAGATGCTCTCTAAACTCTCCAGTTGAAGGGCATAGATTAGTTGCTTGGATTATAAAACAACAACCAACCATCTGTTGTCCCCAAGAAAGAGACCTATGTGGCAAAGACTGATAAATACAAAGATCTAAAGGATGGTAGTCAATATACCACGCAAACAAAAGACAAAATGGCATATTCAGATATATGATAAAGTAGGCTTCAAGTAAATATTAGTCATAAGTGATAAAGAGGCATCTTCATATTAATAAAAGACCAATTCATTAAGAAGATATGACAACCATCAATGTATATACACCAAATGGTGGGGGCTCCTGTTGTTGTATGCTTGTTTCCTAAGACAAATACTGAAGGACATAAAAAGTGGGGTTGATTGGTTAGAGAGATCACAGTCAAGGTACAGTGATATGCACATAAGAAACACATTATTTTGTGTGCCAATTAATAATTTTAAATTAGTAAAACCAACAAGCAATAAGCAGCCTCATTCTCTTAGCCATGTCATATGTCTGAGGGTACCTTACTCCAGATTCTGTGTGGTCTCCCCATCTCCATTCTTGAAGTTTCTACAAAACTCTATTTAAAACTTACTGGGAATAAACCAGGTAATCTTTCAAGAGCTTTGCTTGAAATATGGTGGGGGTAAGCTTTCCTTAGCCTGTGGGACAGAAGAACCAAATCTGTTTCCAGTAGATGTTATTTCACTCTCAAACTCTTCTAGGAGGAAGAAAGAGAACAGCCTGTTTTATATTGATTCTTCTTGAGTACAAGGAACTATGTACCACTCATAGCTTTAAGCTTAAGCTTTCTTGAATTGGCAAATAGAGAAGCTAAAGCACAGAGAAGAAAACTAGACATCACAAAGTCTATAGGATGCAAAGTCAGAATTTACCCCCAACCTCACTGGGAAGCCCAAACATTTCCTCCAGCCCCTCTGCCTTTGCCTCTAGAATATGTTTTAAGACTTAATTTTTCTTTGATATAAATGACTGCCTTAATAAATGTATGGACACTATGTGGGTGCATTGTGCCTAAGAAGACCTGAAGGAAGAATCAGATCCCCTGGAACTGGCTGTAGATGGTTGTGATCTACTGTAACTGTGTTGAGAACTCCTCTCTTGCCTCTTCTCTCTCTTAAGCTCTTGCTCTTACTCTCACCTTTCACCCTCCTTCTTCCCCTCTCTTCTCCCCTCTCTCCACATGGCCATGGCCACTACTTCTCTATTCTTCTCCCTCCCTCTGCCTTTCTACAATAAACACCCTGAAACAAAAAGACAAATAAACAAACAAACAAAACAACAAAAAATAAACCAATTGCTCTCATCTGCTAAACCATCCCTCCTGCCCTTTGCTCTGGAAGTCTAGGCTCACAGATGTTTGCAAGTCTCTAGCATTGACTCTGGTCAATTTTCTTTGTGTGAGGAGACTTGACATACCCGACTGCTCCTGGGGAGCTACAGTGTACACCCTCTGAGTGATCAGTGCTTTGCCAGAGACTAACCACCTCTTCAGATCTCCTTATGGCTCCTTCTGGGTTCACTGAGAGACAGGAGTGCTTTTTCCTCAGTGGTGGACAGTCTTCTAGCCCATTGTATTGAAGAGTCCCAACGACTAACCATAAAAGCCAAATTTTTAATTCAGTTTTCTAAAATACACTCCAAATGCATACTTCTAAATTATGGTTAACATTCACAAAACCCAACATGTTGATTTTTCTAAAATGAAATTACTGAAAAGATCCTTTCTGCCCATGCAAATCATCAAAATGTTTCTACAAATCAAAGTTTGGATCAAGAAAAACCAAGAGTCATGCCAAGGGAAGCAGTTAAATCACAGAACTCTTGAAGTCGGGGTCCTGAGTGCCGAAGTGGAGAATGCCCAGGCACTGAGCTGGTTGATTTACTGTCTGGCAGCAGGAAGGCCAATGCTCTGGCCCCAGCAGGAGGGGAGGAAGGGAGCCTGCAGGGGGAGCAGACTCTAAAGAGCTAATCAGAACAGTGTGGAGGGAAGCAATCAGCCAGTAGCTGAGGCATGATGGAGGGTGTTCCAAGGAAGCTTAGTATTCTGGGAGAAAAGTAAGCCAGGATGAACTTGATAAATGAGCTGGCCCATCACAGGAGTCTGCACTGTTACTTGAGGCAATTAAAAAGTAATATTGGCCATTCTTTGTTTGGCCATCATCACATTTAGGGTTGGCAGAGAGTGCTAAAGCTCTTTTCAAATTGACAAAGTCATTTGGATTTCTGGTTGAAGTAAATTAGTTTCACTACATGACACTTTTTTTTTTTTTTATTGGATAAGAAATCTTGTCATTTCTTTCAGATGGGACAAAACCTGTTTTGTTTTGTTTTTTCATTTAACATGCACAGATAGGGATACAAAAGTTGTTTTAAAACATGGTATTATTTTAGATATTGGTTAGGATATCAAACTCACTTCTACCTTTGGTTAATGCAAAATAAAAGTAATCTACAAAAGCTAAAGGGGACATCAGTACTGCTTGCCCCTTAAGCCCCTGAGGCACGCATGTGGACTTAGACTTAGCTTCTTTCTCAGGTGAATATATAGCATCTACAGGGTAAGTGCAGGTAAAGCTGCAGAGTGGTCAATCTCTCCATGGTGCCTGGGTTGATCTGAAGGGCCAGTGGAATCCTGTCAAGGAACCTATACCTTTCCAGAGTTGCCAGTCTACAGTGTATAACAGGCATGGGACAAGCAGAAATCTCATCCCTGTTCTGTGCACAGAGACTAATCACATTTCAGTCTCCATGGTATCAGGACCTCACTTGAAGGTGCTTTCAAAATGGCTGCTGATCTGTGTGAGCTGGAAACACTCAGACTGGCCAGGAAGAGGGTGACAGTGACGCTTTAAAATAAGCCTTTAAAGGACTACGTTATACTTAAGTGTTGTACTTTCAAGACTAGCTTTAAGTCTCACATTCCAAAAAGGGTCTTTTGGGTTTCTCCTCATTGGAGAATAAACACATCTGCCCCTCAGTGAGAGCTTACCTAGGTAATCAGGATGGTATTCAGGTAGATACAAATTATAGAGGTTCTAAGGTAAACAAGAGTCCCTATGGGCACCTGTGTGCCACCCAAAAGGAACAGGAACTCTGACCTGAACAAAAATATCTCCCTACTTAAGACCACATCCACTTAACAAGAGAATGGTCTTTCAAAAAAATTTTTTTTGTATTTTAGAACAGTGTTCTAAAATACAGCATGGTGACTTCAGTCAGTCAATATGAACATCTGGCCTGATTCAAGTTTACAGCAAACTTTACATAATAGTTGAAAATACTAATATGCAAATGGTAGAGAGAAGTAACAGAAAAAAACACCATCATAGAATATATGTATTAAAAATAGATTTGCAAAAACTGCCTGATCCTTCAGTATGTGAACTGCTTTTGCATAATAAAAGCTCTTAGGCACTTAACTGAAATAAACATTATTCGTCATTTAGAGCATCTATGTGCTGCCATACAGGGTCACTCTTAGGTAGCTATTACCTTTGCTGCAATCACATAACATTACCTAACAACAATATAAGAGTCTTTCAATTCAGTTTTCTTTCATGGTTTCTACACCAGGAAGGAAAAGTCAAATTAGAGTAAAACAGTGACTCTCAAACCTGTAGCATCTCTCTTTAAAAGTTCAAAAGAAAAAGGAATCATGAAAGGATAACTCTGAGCATGTATGTGGGGCATTTTCTCCATTAATGATTGATGAGGGAGACTCATCCCACTGTGGGTGGCCCATTCCCTAGGCAAATGGTCTTGGATTGAGTAAGAACACAGGCTGAACAAGCCTTAGGAAGCAGTGATTCTCCATGGTCTCCACTTCAGTTCCTGCCTCCACTTCCTTTGATGACAGACTATCACTTGGAAGTATTAAGATGAAATAAACCACAGAGAGAGAGAGAGAGAGAGAGAGAGAGAGAGAGAGAGAGAGAGAGAGAGAATAGATGATTCTACCAGGCTTGTTGTAAAGATCACAAAAGTGATTCAAATCCTTAAAAATTAATTCTAACATTTAAATTTTATAAACAAATAGCAACTGTATTTAAAATCTAGTCATACCTAAACAGGTTGACAAGTTACTACCATAATAATTAAAAACATATTTGTAACTCAGTTCTTTATTTTGGTCTTTTATGAATAAATGTTTACATGTATGGAATCTAAGACATAGACAAATGAACCACACACATTTCTGTCATTAAAATTTCCATGTATGGAGCATTAGAGGTCATCATTCTGCATTAACTTATAACATTTAAATGTATTGGCCTAATTGTCTATTGAAGTTTATTCAGATTTTATGTATTGTAAATGTCTCTATATTCCAGAATACATACTTGACTATATTCCCAATTATTTCCCTTTGATACAGCATGAAAATGCAGTGCTACTATAATTTTGAATCAGATGTATTTACATTATAGCATACTAAGTACAGATTATGTATTTTCCAGTATAATTTGCATAAAATATGCATTTACTCAGACATTATAGTAATAGTATTTATCATTTTAAAAGGAGGAAAAGAAGAGAAGAAAGGAACAGAGGAAAGGTAAAAGGTGAGAAAGGAAGAAAGGAAGAGAAGAGAGAACAGATGGGGGAAAAGGCTTTGCCTTGAGTATAGATTATGTGTAATTGCTTGTAGTTTTCTGTACTTCTTAAAAGTCTATTTCTGGATTATAAAAAAATATATATATATATATATTAAAATATCAATTCACTGTGAGAAATTTTAAATGGGACCTTAATCAAGTTGCTACCTCTCACGGCCTCCCCCATATCTAGTTACACAAAGATCCAAGTCAGTAAGTTTGAATTCTCACCTTTCTCCCAATTCAGGGTCTTTCAATCACTCAAAAGAGGACTGCACAATTATTAAAATACTGTCTGCAAAACTCAAAGAGTAAGGATTATAGGTTCACCTTTGTGCCTGCGTCACCATTGCTTTTGGGAGTGGATGGTGGCTGAGAGGGGTGGGAGAGGTGCAGAGCCAGCACCAAGATGAAGGCCAGAACTCAGCAGGTCAAGGGCCAGGGCAGGCAGAGCCTTGGGGACCTCCACTATTTTCATAGCGCTGGGATGTCACCTAGCTCTGTTACTTATCCTTACCAGCACAGCAACTAGTGGCTTGGTACAATACAACAAACAAGGAATACATACACCTGAGCTAGAACTTACCTATCTTCTATAGCTTTAAAAAGGTGTCCCTTTTTTCAAGAACTCAAAAACAGTTTTTACTGCCTTACCAATTTCCATTACATTGCACATGCTGAATAACCTTCTTTCTGCTAAGTTTAACAATATCTTTAAAACTGTGCCATTTTGATTGTCTCAGGTAGATGGACTGAAAGTCCGTTTATAACCATCTCACACTGATTCAATTTACATGCATTCTCAATTCCCGTCCCTGACTATAATGCTAAAGGATGGACTTGGTAATACTCTTCACTGTCCTGAAAGTTTTGCACCAGTAACTGTATGCTAGCAGATTCCTAACACCCAGAAAGCTGATTAATTCACAGCATGTGAGTCAACAAAGGATTCCAGTAAGGCAGGGCCCTGAAAGTGGACACCTACTTCAAAACCGAGAAGAGGATCACCGAATGTAAATACACACTTAATGTCCTTCATGTTTGGGGATGTGTGAATGTTTACCGTTTCCGCACTCCTAAAAGATACTAAGGGCTTTGTAAACAGCATCTCTTTGTCACGTTAACCTTTGTGTTAGAGTCACATAGAGAATGAGTTACAGAGAGGTTAAGCAATGTCAAGCGATGACACAGTTCCTGAGAAAAACTGGGCTGTGAATGTGGGTTCTCTATTCTCATCTGCATCCTGTGGAACAGCTGAAGTCAGGGGCTTGGGCAGAGACAGAAGGGGCCCTGAGCAGCCAGCAAGCTTTCAAAGTGGATGCAAGCTACTGCGGCTCCAATCGGTAGCTTTTCAGTGTTGTATACACAGTGCACTCTGAAGTCCCCCATGGATTCCCTGGGAGATCCTTCACCTCAGGTTAAGAATCCCTCAGTAGAGAAATAAATCTGCCTTTAGGCAGGTTTGTGTGTAGACCAGAAACCTCCCTTAATCTTCCAGGAACATCCCTTAATTCACCCCTCCAAGGTTAACTACCTTGGACAAGGACATCTAGTTTCCAATCAAGAACGAAGACAGCCTGTATCAGCTCAAAGATATCCACTCTGTTGACTGTCAAAGAAAATCTGCTTGATTGTCGGCCATCTTGCTCTTCTCTCTGCACCTCGCCCCACCCCCATGAGTCCCACCCACCAAGAGAGAGCCTAGGCAGTTTGATCCCCAATAAATCTTTTTTTCTATCCACAGAGTGGTCCATTTGAATGACTTCACTGTGCTCTTGCTTACATTTCTCTCATAGGTATGACAAATACCTAAAAATGTCCTTAGAGAGAAGTTTGTCTCACAGACCCCCACAGCAGGTAAGACACACAGGCAAGAGACAGCCAGTCACACTTCATCCACAGCCAGGAAGCAGGGGGTGATGAATGTAGGTGCTCAGCTCTCTTTCCCCATTTATGTATGTGGCCTTGGACCCCAGCCTACAGCACGGTGCTACCCATATTTTGGGTGTGCTTTCCCACCGCAATCTGCAGGCATGCCTATAAGTCTGTCTCTTGGGTGAGTCTAGGTCCTGTCAGGTTGACAATCCTTTTAAGTGTCAGTGGCTGAGCAGTTATGTGAGAAAATGAAGGCAGAAGTAAGTTCTGGAGATCTCAAGTGAGTGTCACCTGTGGCTGACTGTAACCAGCTACCTGGGACAATGTGTTTTAAAGATTCTGAGCTTGAGAAAAGCCTGCTGGGATGAATCAGCACTGTGTGCAGAAGGCAGAGGGGAAAGCATGTGCACCTACTATGCGCCAGCTGGAGGAGACAGTTTTAGTAACTGCATCTGAGGGGAGGAAAAAGGTAGAGAATTGAAAAAGAGAAAATCTTGTCTCTGTGGTGCAGTGTAAGATGCTGAAGGAGAACCGGAGGGATGTGGGAAGACAAGGAGAGAAAAAGTGGGCTACCTGAGGTGGCTTCTTGTTCCAGGAAGACCCTGGGAGGAGAAATGGCAGGAAGCCATGGAGGTGGGTACATACACTGAACCAATAAAGGAAAGGGGAGGAGCCGAGGTCCTCTATGAAATACCCAACCAGCATCTCTTTAGTGGATGCCCTCCACAGCATCCCGTGGGGATGAAGCTGCTACTTCCCCTTCTCTGCCTCAAGCTCTGCTGTCTTTCCTGAAGGTTTCTGTCTTTGTCTGCCCCAGGGAGTGAGGTCAGCAATCCTCTAAAACGTTTCCAGGACCCTTGTCACAGTTCTTGAAAATGTTTATAAACAGACAACAAACTATTTAAACTGAGGGTAAAAGAAATGGCTTAGGGACCAAAATTAATAAGAATGAGAAAACACAAGAGGAATAAACACTACAGAATAAAGACCACAAAAGGAGACATGGAGTTCTCTAAGTAGGCAGGGGCACTGAACAGAGACGCAAACTCTGAGAGAACAGAAATCGATCATGCACCAAACCTCAGAGGACAGGGTGGGTGGTTGTCTGTTGGGAATGGGAAGAATGAGGCTGGTCATTTATCTGTCCATTCTCTTTGTAACTGTTAAGCACCTACAGTGTGCCAGGTGTTCAGCACATTGTAGAGACAGCAGACACACAGTAAATACAAGCGACTCCCTGCTCCCACTCTTAGGAGGAAGGAGGCGTTACAAGAAGGTTTATAAATAATATGGCAGATGGTTGATAAAAAAAACTGAGCAAAAATATTATAGGAGGTAAAACATGCCCAGGAACAAGTAAGTGGGAGAGTACTAATTAATAAGGTGCTTTTGGGAGGGCTCTGTCATGGAAAAGGCAAAGGGAACAGCGAGGGGAAATGATCTGTTTAGAGGGTTGAGGAAGCAACTTATTGGCTGTCTGGACTGCAGTAAGTGGCAGGAAAGGGTAGGTGTGGATGCAAAGGGCCTAGGAAACAGGGCTGCACAAGTCATGGTAAGAACATGGCTGTTAATCACGACACTGAACACCACAAGGCAGAGGTTCTGAGTTCAGTTTGCAAAGTGTGGTAGGCATTGTAAGGAAAGATCTGTGAAGACAAGGGTGTGTGTATACAGAGAGAAGTCAGGAAGCTTCCATAGCATTCTAAGAGAAAGACAACAGGCTGTGCCAGGAGTGTGTGTGTGTGTGTGTGTGTTGTGTGTGTGTGTGTGTGTGTGTGTGTGTATAGTGTCAGGAGAGAGGAGAGGAGGGGGTAAAAAGGTAGTAGTCACATTCTAATATAAGATGTGTGAGTAGACACGATATGAAAAAAAGGAGCCAGGAATGAGCTGAAGGTTGGTGCAAAAGGATGGGCGTGTCCTTTTCTGGTATGACGAGAATCTTACAAGGTAAGGGCTGAGGAGGTAGCTTAGTGGCCTGTACAGAGCTGGAGTGGGCAGGGTCTAGGTTCCACCCTATACACTACACCCCCCCAAACAAAACAAAACAAAATACATAAACAAAACCTCCAAAAGCTCTGTTTAACTTAAAAAACTTAATGAATGTTTTACAAAGTCCTGGTAAGCTTAAACCAACAAACCTGTCTGCTTGACTCATTCAGAATTTCCAGATTATCCTCCATATTGCCTCTTGCATCTTGTTCATGGTAACTTATGAGGAAATTTGCATAAATACATATTTCTGTATTCCCTATAGCATGGTCAAGTAGACTTGCAACCCGGAGAAAGCCCCCTGTCCTTCATGCAGGAGCTATAGAAAGGCAGCATCCATGGAGTGAATGTCGGCGAGCACTGCTCACAACTGAGCACTCCGGTGCATCCAGCATGCTGTTCTGAGTCTTCCTTTATACCATCAAAGATACAAGCACCACATTTCGACCAAATCAAGTCATGGACGGGGCTAACAGGCAAAGTCCTTGTTTTCAGGTTCTTGGCTCTATCACCTTCCTCTCTCACTACCGGTTCTGAGCCGGTCACCCTTGGCACCTCTCGAGTGACAACACCCATCAAGGATGAAGAACTTACATTACTCTCACAAAGCCTCCCCTGATGTCCTGCAGCACAGAACTTTACCTCATTGGATGGCCTCAGACTGTCTCTTCACTCTTTGATGACTGCATTCCACCCTAACCACAAGCATTGGCTACTTGTGGCTCCTCAGAAATTGCATGCACCTTGAACTGCAATCTCTTTCCCAGGACTTTGCCGTTGCTTTCGTGGACATGAGAAGTTGTTGCATTGCTATTTCCGGGAAACTCAAGCATCCCTCCTTTAGATGACAAAACTTCCATGACTCAGAATGCTCAGAGAGCTTTACATGGCTCCCAAGGCTACACAGAGAGTCAACAACTGCTTGAGGTCAGAGATTCACTTTGGTAGAACTACCTGCAAATGGCATGTGCCAGGCATGACCTCTACCACTGAGTACCACAGATGCGACACAGGGTTTTACCCAAAGGTCTGACACTCTCAAAGCCCACACTTTTGATGTTATAACACAGTTCCTGAACAGTAGAAAGTTTGTCATAAATATCTGTATTTTAAAAGTCCATCCTTATATGATTTTTATTAGGTGCCTATTAAATTCCAGGCAAGAATTACAATAGAGAAACCAGGAGAAGCAAAGCTCTGTCCTTTCAGCTGGGAGCTTATTATCAGAGACAACGCAGGGCACCGCACTGCTTCAGATTTCTATATATCTGAAGCCATTGGCGAACCTTGCAAGAAGAGGGTCAGGTAATGAAAAGTAATTAAAATTCTCTCTTCTCAATAAAAAAAAAAATGTTTTGCTGGGATTGAAAAATGAGCTACCTTAATTTATTTTTGAAGAAAACACAATATGCAATTAGTGCTGCTGCGATTAAATCAGATACAGTAATATCACCACAAGAGCAGACGGAGCAGGTCCCTTTGCTTCTGTAATACAAATACCCTCCATGGAGACAGGGAAAGTAGCTTAGCGTTTTCATCGCCATTGGATAATCGCCTCTATTGATGAGACACCGCAGGTTCTTACTGAACCAAGACTAAGTAACAGCTAAGATATAAAAGAAAGTGTTTGGTGAGCTGATGCCACAGCATGCTCTGAGGCTGCTGGGGAGAGAATTAAGCACAAGCTTCTATGCATGAATGGTATCACGTCCCGCCCGGGCATGACTGACCGGCCAGCCCTAAACTTGTACAAATGAAAGGAACCAGGCTAGCACAGACATTTGTATTAATAGTTGGTGCACCCAGTAAATTAGGAGACCCCACCAGGTCTTTCTTAAGAGGTAGCAAAAAGCTTTAGAAATAAAAGTCCACTAAAGCCATCTTTTCAAAGCTTTTGATCCATTGCAAATCCCAGCCATTTTGTTTTTCATTGAAAGGAACTCAGAGGAGTATCAGCCTAGTTCACACTCAACACATGGGCAAATATGCATGTGTACATGCACATGTGTGCACACATACAAAGAGTGAATACCGAATGGAGCATGAATAAGACACAAGAGGTATGGAGCATAGCCTTTATGCACAAGGACACCCAAGGGACCTGGCTGTGTCATTAAGCGGAGGGAGGATTTGTCGCCGGTGTCAGAGGGCAACTATAGCACAGTTCCTTCAGCGCCTGGGGGTGCTGCCACAAGAGCCGTCTATCACTGGCTGGAATCTGGTCCCCTCTGGGTTCATGTTGCAGGCAGAAACAGTGAGAGGGTGTCCCAGTCTGAAGACAGAGGGCATATACTTAGTCCAAACCATGAATCAGATTTTCAAAAACATTAAAGAAAAAATCAATTTGGAACATTTTTTTTATGCGCGTGTATAATGTTAGAGAATGGAATTTTAACCTGTCTATTTCCTGGTGTAGAAAAATGAAAGGTTCCTCAATTGTTTTTAGTAATCCCCTTTTCATATGGAACAGACAGGTAAAGAATTTCTGATAAACATTAAATCCAGATTTAAATAATCCTATAGAATCATTTTTCCTCTAACCTTAATAAAAAGTATTTTATAGCACTATCCCAATACTAAACACTCCTCACCAAGTCTTATGTCGCCATGGAATACATTTCATTCTGACACAAACACTAACCTTGTCTAAAGTATATTTGACTCAAAAAAGAACAGCCAACCAAAGAAACAAAATACCAAACAATCCAACAACTTAAACTCAATTCAATTGCAAATTAATTCCCAGACATTCTCCCAGTTCCATTATTGAGATTAAGGTAAAACAAAATTAACAAAATATAGAGATTTAAACTGAAGTAGTTAAGTGATAATCATGTAACTAAAGGATAATTCTACCTAAAGAACAACACGTTCTTTTACAGTACTGATCTGGTCCTCAGCTAAGTAAGACTCTTTCTTCATTGCAATGTACTAGCTTACAGCTAATTGAAACATCAAAAACATTCATATTTGCCCATGTGTTGTAAGAGACAAAGCTGGGTGGCATAAAGACTTGGACAGACTGACACTCAACAGGTGCTCCCTGGAAGGGAATGAATTCAGATTCAATGTACTGTATGCATTTATGTCCCTCATCTGTCCTCCTCAGCAGGGTGTTCCTGGGTCTGTGTCACTGCCTCTCCACAAGCTCCCGTGTCAGATGCACATCCAGTTTCCTAACTTCAAAAAGCTGAGGCAATACCTAAGCTTTGTATCTAGGTATTTTATTTTAAATATTTTATATTTAAATATTTTATAATGTATTAAACATAAAAGTTTTTATATCAAATGTTAAAATTTAATACTCTATTATGAGGCTTTTAGTATTCCATTATGCAGATGGACAGTCATAACACACATGCATACTTATATTTGGTTGTTTAAGTGGGAAGCTAAACTTTTATATAAACATAAATAACTATATCATTGAGCTCCAAATGATAATTGTCATGGATGATATAAAATCTTTAGCTGGTTGGACATTCATAATTTAAGATGCTATTTAGATATCATTCATGGAGTGAAACAAATTAAAAATGCTTAATAGGTATCTTCTTATGAGAGATTTATCAGAATGATTTTATAGTCTTGACACCTTTTCTATCCTGCCAGCCAATAAAACCAGGGTGTGTTGGAGAAACATCTCAGTCCTAAAATGATGCTGACATCATTAGTGTCTGAGCAACAAACACTAATGTAAACCACCCCTCGACTGTTGCCAACAGGTCCCCAAAATCGGGGTTTATATTATCCATGAAACCTAGATTGCTGACATTATAGTAAATGTAGTATAATTTCCTAAAGTTCCTATAGTGGGCTACATCTAGGTCACTGCTATCCTTTATGGGAATAAAGGATATATATTGAATAAATATAGAATGAATATGAACAAAAGCTTGTTAGTTTTTAACAGAATTGAATGCTAGAAAATTATGTGCTTTAGTATTTAAATGCTTTATTGGACTTTTAGAAAGGACTAGAAGTACTGGAAATGAAAAGGAAAGAATTTCCTGCTCTTTAAGTATATTTTTAAATGACAAAATACAAGCTTTAACCTCCCTTACATCGATCCGGGTCCGAGTTCATTTGCCTTGTGTTTTTGATTAAATATCTGCACATAGGAAATTTCCTATTATAGGAACTACGCAGTTTCTATAACGAGGTTCCTATAAATTATGATATTTGATATGAGCTCAAGCAATTTTTCATTTTGTTCAAAATTTCCAGTGATTTGAAATTGCCATCAGCTGGCAAATGACCAAGCTCTCTTCTGAATTCTATTAATGTCCCTAGATTTAAATCTTAAAGAAAGGGTGCATTCCCTCACCCCCTCTAAAAGGAGATGCTAATGCCTATGGGAAAATAACATTATGAACAAATAAAACTCAGGGGTCTTGGTCAGCAAAGTGAGCGAATCCTCATCTTTCACACAACTTTCAAACCAGTGAACAGCGCGTGAATTTGGAAACAGTTCTTTCTCAACTCATGCCGTATAATGTACCAAGTCTGTATGTAGCGGTGGTGCCAGACCAGCTTACCAGGCAAGAAGACTCAGTGGCTAGAAGCTTAACTTTAATATGCAAAGCAGAGGGTTGGTTAGGGGTGGGGCAGCATCAGAATAGATAATCTCCACAACTGGAAGTGGAAGTTTAGGTCATTTCCTACCCAGGGATATTCCTAGGGCACACTGGGTTATGGTCAAAGTATCTGAAAAGAACCAGTGAGTTAATTAGTTCCACTCCAAGGGAGGGTTTTTCACAAACCAGCTCTGATTCTATAGTATGGATTAGAGGTCTAAATGGAAGGCTACATACGGTGAAAGATATATGCATTCAGCCATTACCACAGACAGGCAGTAAATTATCTGGGGGGACCCGCAGAGCGCTCTGTGGCCCTCTCTTTCAACCTCCCCTCTCACCTGTGAAAGAGCCTGAAGCCATATGCCACTGGCTGTTAATAATGCTCTCTGGAAGGAAGCAAGTTGAAATTGTTCCCAAACTGCAAATCAACAGACCACGTATATATGTCTACTACTGTTGAATGAAATTATATATCAGAATAAAAGACCATATCTGCAGTACAGTACTCAAGTATGCTTTCATGTAGCCTATAAAATCCTTGGGCTCTGGGCAGCACAGAGCTCTGAAGTGCTTCTGTTTCCACTCCCAGGAGGATATCCTAATATAGATGCAGCGAATGGAAGCCTCCAAAGGAAGTCTGTGATATGAAATTTAAAATAATTGTTTTTAAATTTGTAGTTTCCAGATTGGGTTTCTATCGTGCCTGCCAAACCTTCCTCTCTTTTTTTATTTTCCTGCGGGCTTGTTGCACAATATGGATTTCATTTGTGTATTCATAGGAGGAAGTGGTGATTCAGCCACTTTGTGGGTATGCCTTTAGGTTTCCCCCCTCCGCCCGCAGAGCGTAGGGTGCTGGCATCGGTCCTGAACCAGGAGAAAGGGAACAGACTACACAAGTGATGGGGGAGAGCAGCCCTGGCTTCTCCGGCTTGGCATACAGCCTTTCCTGATACCTCCTGATGCTCTCTTCCTTCCCTAGCCAGCCCCTGCCATTTCAGAGACGTCTTCATCCTCCTCCCTAATGTGGGCTCTGCACAGCAGAATGGTAGTCACCTTATGTCACTTCTAAAACACCGTTTCCTAATGCCCGTTGTAGAGGAACGGTCCATCTTGACATGCGACAAGTGGGAGAGGCCATCTTGTCGCTGCTCTTATCTGTTTGCAGGGAAGAGATAAAATATGAGCACTCCGGTCATTGCTTATCATGTGTCCCTCGGGGGTTATATGCTTTTTGTTTGCCACTCCCCTTTGCAAAGTATGGGATGAAATAGAACGATGTCAAGTGTTTTCAGGGCTAAAGGATGCTATGAGGGCTGCTAGGGGAGAAAACTCACCAACAGTATCACCTCGTTACGATTTTCCTTGCCAAGCAAGACCTGGTCATGAGTGAAGTCATGAAACTATATCAGGTGTAACCAGCTGTTCTACTGTTGGGTTGGAGAGAATACACATCTGATGCTACCTACCTCATCAAAACAACTGGTCACGGGCCAAAGGGAAGAGCATACCTAATGTCTAAGTGAACACGAACATGTTGTCAAACTTTTTTTTCTAAATATTTAATTTTATACCCACAGAGTGGTTCTATGCTCATCCTGAGGTAGAGACTGTCCTTTGTGTAGAAGGCTTCCAGTATCTAATGTCCGACAGAATCTATCAGTTTATTGGCCAAGAATGTTCGCCTAGTCACGAGTATGTATGACACTTCCCAGTCATAGATGAAGGCTATTCACATAGAATATTAAGGCTGAATTAAAGCAAGGCACCAAGGAAGGATGAGGAAGGGTTTACAGAGACAGAAGAAAGCAACACAAGATGAGAGTGTTTACTCAGTTGGGGTCCCGGAAGTAGTTTTAAAATGTGTGTGTTTGGAGACATCAGTGTTGGTCAGTGATGAGTAATTTTTTTGTGTTGCATTGGCAGGACTACAGAGTTCAGGCATTTGGTCCAACACCAGGCTAAATGTTACTCTGAAGACATTAATTAAGAGTGATTATATTTTCTGTAGGTCACTCTTAAGTAAAGCCTATTTCTCTCAATAGGCAGGGCAGGCTTCAAATCAGTTATAGGCCTTGATAGCAAAGGCCAAGTTTCCTTGCATAAGCAACTCTACGTTAAGAAATGCAGAAAACCCTTTCTGAGGGGTCTGGGAAGATGAATTCGATAGTGAAGTGCTCATTGGGAAAGCAGGAAGACCTGAGTTTGGATTTCCCAAAACAGCATGCAGTCTAGCCCATTGGCATGCCCACAGATCTTAGACTTGCTAACATCTACAACTTTCTAAACTACTTCCATATCTCTCTAAATATTTAGATGTCCTGATGGATCTTTTTTCTCTAGAGAACCCTGAAAGAATCACCAAACCCCTTTCTATTAGCACCACATCCATCTTCTGTTTCTAATTTCATCATCAATTTTCCAAGGCAACGTGTATTCCAGTCATGCCAGAACTCTGATGCACAGAGAAATATGTCCAAATAAACCATCATTTTTGGTTTAAAACAACAAGTTTAGAGCCTCTTAAACTTGGTAAGCATCTGCCCTCTGATATCTTACCAAGCACTCAATCTCGAAACAAGTTCAATGAAAATCCGTGTCTCCACAGAAGGCTGCTTTTCCTGAGGCACTGTTGCCATGCCCTCCTCTGCTCTTCAACCCTTCGCCTTCACTCTATGAAACCATAAATCTTTGTGAACTGCCCTTCGTCTCCACTTTACAAAGCCACAGATCTTCCAGGTGCCTTATCTCAGGTGGAGCCCTTCATCACCTCTGTGATGGATAATCTTGATTGGGTTGAGGAAACTGACCTAGATGAATAAAGGACAGACAGCCTTGGGTGTGTCTGTGCAGGTTCTTCAGAGAGGATTAACCAGAGGGTGAAGTCCTTCTCTGAATGTGGGCCATCCATCCCATAGGCTGGGAGCCCAGATGGAACAGAAGGAGAAAAATGAGAAAATGTCCTAGCACAGGCACGCTCTCCTCCTGGCTATCAAGCTGTGGGCTGCTTTCCTAAACTACAGTTTTCTTATTGTTGTGGCAATACTGTATAAAGGGCAGTTTAGTTCAGTTCACTGTTTGATGGTACAGTCTACCCTTGAAGAAGGCATGGTGTCACATTACACCCACAGCCAGGAAGCAGAGAGAAACAGACACTGGTAGCTCACTTTCTCCATTTTATTCAGGTTGGGACCAGAGCCCAGGGAATGGTGCCACCCACAGTGGCAGTATTCTTTCCACTCACTCCAATATCCTTAGAAATGTCTTCACAGACACACCTATGTGTGGTGATTCTAAATTAAATCAGGTTGGCAATGAAAATAAGCCATCACATCTGCTATACCTTTCCTTCTAGGAAAGTAAAACCTCTGAAAACACCAAAATCAACAACTCCTAATTAGTGCCTGTTATTCCTAGGTCACAGCAACAAAGCCTAACCCATGCCATGACTCTGGCCGTTTCTTCTATATTCTACCCCAGTAACCTGCACAGTATTCCCCAGAGTCATACCTAAGGGTCTACATTGCTTGTCCCCTCTCTTCACTACTCATTCCAGCCACACAGCCAAGCATGTCTGCCCTGGTTACACAACCTAAGCCTGCCACCATCTCTACAGCTCCCCGGCTCTTCTCATGTACTGTTTTATTTCTTACAGAAATAACTATCCTAAACATCTCTTTCTTCCCATTTCTCTTCTCTTAAGTCCTCTGCAAGGGCACTCTTCTAAAACATTCCTCCAGGCAGGCCCCCTCAGCCTAAGTCCTCCACAGATGGCACACATTTAGAAACTGACTTAGCTTGACATACCAGGTCCTCTGTAGTCTCTCCATTCTCAGGTCTGTGTCCTCAGTCTTTCTCACCTTATCTTTGGGCTCCAGGATAAGTGAGTTACTACACGTGAGGATTTTTCTTTTTCCAAAGATGTCAACCATTCTTCCTTGTACCTCAAAGACTTTTAAAAGTTAAATTCTTTAAAAGCAGCCACTTTGAAGACACTCACCTTGCCCAGATCTAGATATGCACTGGCTCCCCTCTGTACTCAAAGCTGGGCCATTTCCTCCCCTCCTATTCTTTCAATGTACCTGAGTACATCTATGTCATGAACACATCTCTCTCCCCATCACGCCACTGTTTGGGTTTTGTTCTCTACTGGATTCTAAGGTCCTTGAAGACAATGCCATGTCTTGCTTGCCATTATGCCACAGCCTGGATGCTCAGAACAGTCTTGACAAATGAATCACTACACAATCTTTTAAATAAACAGTTGGGCTTGTTACTAACAATCTTATAGCATCTCTCCTGTCTCTAAATCCTACATCCTTTTGTTTCTCCCTTTGACCTCGAAGAAAGCATTTTTAACAGTGATTTTACTGCTTAGAAACAAAAGTCTGAAGTACATACACAGAGAGTAGCTTTGAAGCATGAATAAGTATAAAACAAGCAGAAGGTTAATTTTGACCACAATCAGGAAGATTTGTGAAAATAAATGTGAGTTAAGAATCATTAGCCGGTCGAAGTGGCGCACGCCTTTAATCCCAGCACTCAGGAGGCCGAGACAGGTGAATTTCTGAGTTCGAGGCCAGTCTGGTTTACAAAGTGATTTCCAGGACAGCCAGGGCTATACAGAGAAACCCTGTCTCGAAAAACCAAAAGAAAAAAAAAAGAATCATTAATAATTTTGTAATAATTTTGTAATTTAAGAAACCGAGAACACCAGATTTTATACTCTGAAATTTTGTCTTAATTCTACCAGAGGAAAAAAAAAATTGAACTTAATTTAATGAAAGGAGTATTTCCAGATTAGAGCCCCGTGGACAATATCCAGATTAATATTGCATTTGGTTAACTCTGGTCAATGTGTGTGGTAGTGGTAGTAGGTATTTCCCTGAGTCCATGAAATCAGAAACAGGGCCTGTGTCAGTCTTTGTGCAGGACAAGCGCAACAGTTTTCAGTAGCTGCTTTGGAAAATGAAGGCACTGAGATCCCCTTAATGTGTGTGTGTGTGTGTGTGTGTGTGTGTGTGTGTGTGTGTGCGCTTCTGGTTATTATTAACGCTTAGCCACTCATGGGAGAATGGCAATTACACAGACCATCCATTCGGTCTTATAAAACACTTACATCAGTTTCTTATAGACAGGATAAATTTTGGGTTGAAAGTTTTGTGGGTGGGTTGCTATCTCTATTGCTCCACTGGGCATCTCAATTGCTCCTGCATGGCTACAGGAGGTGGCCTCTTCAGGTTCCATATCCCCAATGCTGTGAGCAGTTTGGTCTTCATGTGGGTTCTGAACAATTGGAGTAGGAGCTATACCAAAAGCTGATGACTGTACGTGGAACATGTTTTAGCTGGGCTGCCTTGTCTGGCCTCAATAGGAGAGGAGGTGCCTAGCCTTGTAGAGAGCTGAAGTGCCAGGGTAGAGAGATACCTGGGGCAGGGGTGGAGACAGCTGCTCAGAGGAGAAGGGGAGGAAGTAGGAGGAAAGAGTGTGGGAAGGGTGACTGGGAAGAGACAGTGAGTGGGATGTATGGTGAGCAAGTAAAAAATTAAATTATATTAAAATATTACATCCAAAATATGTCTGGGCTGCTTTGCAAGCACACTTAATTCTAAAGTAGCTTTCTTGATATTGAGGAGAGAGCCAGTAAGCAGCATGCCTCCAGGGTCTCTGCATCAGTTCCTGCCTCCAGGTTTCTACCTTGAGTTCCTATCTTGATTTTCCTGGATTATGGACTAAAAGTTATAAGATAAAAGAAGCCCTTTCGTTCCCAAGTTGATTTGGGTCATGGTGTTTTATATCAGCAACAGAAACCCTAACTAAGGCACAAAATAGGCCACCTAGCATGGCAGCCTGTTGTCATTCTTCTAACTCTACCCATAAGAAGCTTTTAAACACAACTTGTCCAGGTTCATGGTCCTTTGGGTTGCTACAATGAATGTCATGGTTGTTATCTAGCTATCTAGATATTTGGTGCTGATACTTACAGGACAAATGGTTTTATCTTCAATCATCAAGAGTATTAGAGGAAGAACAGTCACTCAAAGTGATGGCTAGGTCACTGTCATTTTGACAGGATCTAGACTTGCATGGGGCGTGGGCTGTGGAGCATGCATGGGGGGGGGTGTTCATCTGGATTGCCTTAATTGAAGTGGAAAGACACACCATTGTCTCCGCTTCCTATCTGCAGATGCAATGTGGCTTAAGCTTCCACTGCTGTGACTTCCCCTGCCATGATGGACTGTGCCCATCAATCAAGAGCTGAAATAAGCCACCACATTGGTTAAGTTGCTTTTGTCAGACTTGGTGTCACAGCAACAGGAAAAGAGACTAATGCACTACATATTCAAATGTACAAAGTCTTAAAGAGACAATTTTTTTTAAATTAACCAGGATGGTTACAAAGACATAGAAGAACATTTTCTGAAAATTTTCATAAATGTATTTTCCTAATTTCCTTGATGCAAGAGGTAAAGCTTACCTTTTGGGAGTGAGGTGGGGATTTGCCTCCTCCTGAGGCTATTTACACCATATGCAAGTTTACATTAACCAAATGGCAATAGCAAGGAATATAGGGAAGTGTCAAGGCTCACAGATAACTGGAGAGAACGTAGCATGATTGGCAGACACACAAAGGCAGAGGCACGATGATGATGCTTCCTACACAGAAGGCAGGGACGAGAAAATCCAACTTGCCCTACGTCCTTGGGAAACATGGAGGGAAATGAGTTTTGAAGAGAGATAAACCTTGGTTTAAGTTCTACTTCTGCCTCGTGATTGATAAACACTCTAGGACAAATTACCTGATGGGCTGATCCCCTAATGTCTCCCTTTGTAAAATGGGTATGGTCAGTCTTGGTCACAGAGGCAACAGGGGATTTGATACATGAGATGGCAAAAGACGAGTGGTTGCTATCACGTGTACTTGTGTCTGGAAAAGAATTACTTTTGTATGAAAAATCCCAAGTTGTTTCTTCATTATGGAGTAAAGATGTCAGAGTTTAGCATATTACAGTTCTGCGGAGATTTAGTTCCCTAATTCATCCAGCACAGGACCAGCACAGGACCAGCACAGGACCAGCACGGCAAGCTTAGCTTGGCTCAGTCTGCTTCGCTTGTCTGTCAACAAGATTCTAATGTTCAAACCGAGTTGACAATTGCTGAAGGTGGATGGAACAAGACAGGCTGTGCAGCAGCATCAGATTTCACACCTCTGAGGGTTCGAGCTACCAACAAAAACATCATATCTCTGTCAGTCAAGGGTAATTATTGGGCTTGGTGGACCCATACAAGTGAAAAAGCCAGCCACCATGGGTCTCCTGGCCCTTCCTCTGGCTACAGTTATTAGACCTGCTTGATTCTCTGACATGTGAATACTTGAATTGAACTTCCTTTTGGACAGAAGGATAGACTGTAAAACAAAGGTGTGTGTGGGGGGACATCTGCTCCTTTT
The DNA here is from genome assembly GCA_902729485.2 of Mus minutoides. Lineage (NCBI taxonomy): Eukaryota > Metazoa > Chordata > Mammalia > Rodentia > Muridae > Mus > Mus minutoides. The sequence continues at coordinate 73,243 of CACVCL010018334.1, read as the reverse complement.
AAAATCCTGAAGTTATTTTCCAAATTCATATCTAAGTGTTTACGTGTGTGTGTGTGTGTGTGTGTGTGTGTGTGTGTGTGTGTGTCACAAAATAGGGGCTAGAAAGATGGTTCAGCTGCAAAGATCAGTGTTTAGATTCCCCAACACATACATAAAAGTCAGGCTTGAGGGTGGGATAACCATCAAACTTGGCAGGGAGTGGGGACAGATGGGTAGCTCAATGGGCAGCTAACCTAGTCAAATTGGTGAGCACAGGCTGCAGTAGGCAACCCTGCCACAAAATCCAAGGTGAATTTCAATTGAAGAAGATACCTCATGTCAAGCTCTGACCTCCGTTCATGAGCATTTAGGTTGACACGTATACACACACAAGCTATCCAAAACAAAGTGTAATTTCATAGTTAGTAAACACAATGGTCAGGCACATCACTTGAGTGACTACAGTTGTAATATCAGAACTAGATGCCTAAACTACCCACAAAGAGTTTTAGAAGAGATAGATTCTAAAGCACATTACCTTCGTGACAATAAAGGTATCAAACAGAGAAACGAACAGATTCATAATCATAAAATCAGACATTTATAATCACAGACTGCTCCATCTCGGCTGTTTATAAGTGGTTTTGTGTGTGTGTGTGAAAATGGTTTAAGGCTTAACAGCTTACTGTAGAGTAAATTGATATGTGAGATCTAATTCAGGCTGCATCTCAAGTTTTAAACTATAAATGACCTCAATACACAAAAATATAGAATCTTCTCTGAAGCATGTAATTTTGTATATCCACACATTCTAGTGTGATATGTCCAAGTTTCCCAAAATATATTAAATAAAGATTTAAGTGGAAAGTTGATAACATTTATCATTAAGTATGTTTTTTTTTAAAATTTCGTTCTTTTAATCCTGAGATTACTGCAAGACAGTAACAAGAAACAGGTGAGTCTTAGTTCAACCTCCCCCGGGCCAGTCGATATTTTGTGGATCACTGTAGTGTACCTACTGCTATCCTTTATACTGAGTACTTCTGAATAAGATGCCCAACAGGCTGCCAGGTTACACCACAGCACCCTGTCCATAAGGGGCATAGCATCCCAGGAGGTCAGCAAGAAAGACTTCTGGAAAACTACCTCACTATAGGTTTTGTGCCAATGGTTACCCACCAGAAACAAGATTATCGACTTATCACACTACCTGTGGGCTTCATATGACAAATACAGAATGAAAACAAAGGCACTTGTGGCTAAAATAGTAACACACTTTGATGTCTGCATAGGAACTAGTTTCTTACTCGTGGAGATAGCTGAGCATATTTGAACGACCCGAAGTAGGGAATAAAACCTAAAAATAGGTTCTCATGAACCATCAGACTTCAGTTGATGAAAAAGAATGAAAAGAAAAGCTACATATAAAATAAAAAATGATGCTTAAAATAGAAAACAATAATATCACCAGACATTAAATTCACCAATAATTGGGTACTCTCTATAGATAAATACGTTGTTAATAAGTTTATCTAATCATAACAATGCCACCATTCATTTATATTTATTAACTTATAAGCAATGCCATAGAAATTACATATAAAGCTATCTATTCTAAAACGAAATTAGAAATCAGACATCTCCTAAAAATGCTGGATGGGGTTAAGAAATGGGAGGCTGAACAGGATTTCGTTTTCTTTTTTGACTTTTTAAAAATTAGATGTTTTCTTATTTTACATTTCAAATGCTATAACAAAAGTTCCCTATACCATCCCTCTGCCCTTCTCCCCTATCCACCCACTCCCACTTGTTGGCCCTGGCATTCCCCTGTATTGGGGCATATACAGTTTGCAATACCAAGGGGCCTCTCTTCCCAATGATGGCCGACTAGGTCATCTTCTGCTACATATGCATCTAGAGACATGAGCTCTGGGGGTTCTGGTTAGTTCATATTGTTGTTCCTCTTATAGGGTTGCAGACCCTTCAGCTCCTGGGGAACTTTCTCTAACTTCTCCATTGGGGGTGCTGTGTTCCATCCTATAGATGACTATGAGCATCCATTTCTGTATTTGCCAGGCACTGGCATAGCCTCATACGAGACAGTTATATCAGGGTCCTTTCAGCAAACTCTTGCTGTCCTATGCAATAGTATCTGAGTTTGGTGACTGATTATGGGATGGATCCCCAGGTGGGGTAGTCTCTGGATAGTCCATCCTTTCATCTTAGCTCCAAACTTTGTCTCTGTAACTCCTTTAATGGGTATTTTGTTCCCTATTCTAAGGAGGAATAAAGTATCCACACGCTGGTCTTCCTTCTTGATTTTCTTGTGTTTTGCAAATTGTATCTTGGGTATTCTAAGATTCTGTGCTAATATCCACTTATCAGTGAGTGCATATCTAGTGACTTCTTGATCTCAGAAGATGGAAAGATCTCCCATGCTCATGGATTAGCAGGATTAATATAGTCAAAATGGCTATCCTCCTGAAAGCAATCTACAGATTTAATGCAATCCCCATCAAAATTCCAACTCAATTCTTCACTGAGTTAGAAAGGGCAATTTGCAAACTCATCTGGAATAATAAAAAAACCTAGGATAGCAAAAACCATTCTCAACAATAAAAGAACCTCTGGGGGAATCACCATGCCTGACATTAAGCTGTACTATAGAGCAATTGTGATAAAAACTGCATGGTACTGGTACAGCAACAGACAGATAGATCAATGGAATAGGATTGAAGACCCAGAAATGAATCCACACACCTATGTTCACTTGATCTTTGACAAGGGAGCTAAAACCATCCAGTGGAAAAAAGACAGCATTTTCAACAAATGGTGCTGGCACAACTGGCTGTTATCATGTTGAACAGGATTTCATTATGAGATAATTTTACCCAAAGAGCCCCAGGCGCAGCATAAGTAACAAGGTACAACTCCATTGTGTGTGTATACACACACACACACATATATATATATATATATATATATATATATATATATATATATATATATAATAGCTGCATAGTCTACATATTTTCTTCCCTTTCTTGCAACCCCTAGAGCAGCAGCTACTTCTCTATTGTTGTGCTAAAACACCATGGCCCAAAGTGATTTGTGGAAGAAGTTTACTTTGGAAGAGTTCATGATGATCAGAGGCATGGCAGCAGACAGCTGCATACCGGCTCCCTCCACCAAGGCTGTACCTCCTTACCCCTCAAGTAGCACCGGCACGAACTGGGGCACAAGTATTTAAATGCCCAAGCCCAGGGGAGACATCCCTCACTTAAACTCTTACAACTGGCTTCTTATCTGCTCTTCATGGAAACACTCCGAGTTATCTTCTCCTTGGAAGGAGGACACACAAGCATAGCATCTCGCTGATGTAGTCTGTTATCCTCGTCACGACAGGTTTGAAATGAAGTCAAGGCAGAGTGGGGGCCAAGCTTGCTTTACAAGGTGGCCATTTTACATCGACTGACCAAGCTTTTATTTGTGTATGATTGTTTACACCAGGGGATGCGATTTAACCATGGGCTGCCTAACTTGTATAACAGCAGTACATGTTATAACACACTTAGAATTCATAAAGAATAAAGTAAAAAAGCTGAAATTGCCGAAAGTCAGAATGTCTCTAACTGGATTTTAACGTCACAAGCCATTAGCTATGTGGCCTTATGGAATTAACCTCTATGAATGTTACTTTCATCGTTGGAAATGGAGCTTGTAATGTCAGAGGGCTGTTATGAACAAAAATGGAATTTTGTGGACAAAGAGCCTAGACTATTACACACTAATTAGTTGAGGCTTAATCTGGTCTTTTCTTTTCTTTACTTTTCTTTTTTCTTTATATACAAAAAGGCACACACAATCTCTTAGCAGAAAATCTGGGCTAAGAGATAGCCTGAGAACATAGGTAATAGGCCTACTTGGTGTTTTAATGACTCAGAGGAAATCCTTGCATCGTGAAGGTCACTGCTGTGCAGACATGAGAATTAATTTCTTAGTCTGTATGGCAAATACAAATTGCGCAGAGAGATGCCTTGAATACAGTACTTCCCCTTGTAACCTTGAGCCTTTCCGCTAGGGCAGCCATATCTTGTTTTGAGTTTTTGACACTTAAATATGAAAGCAGGGAGTAAAGGCTTCTAGATCCGGAGCGTGCTGTCTGACTAATATTAGGCAAGAGCAGATAAGTCAGTCACAGAGGCGAGATCATTGCGAGTATGATTCACGACCCATCCTTGAACGTGGCAGGAAGACGGCAGAAGGTATTTCGAAGCCAAAGCTTCCTCTGATCAAGTCAACAAGCCTGTGCTAATCCCTCTCCCCGGACTATGCTGGCCTCAGAGGAACTGGCAATGGGGAATGTGCAAAACCTGCAGCACACTGGCTATCTGGGATGGGAAACTATCTCAAGGCTAATGACCATTGCTACTGAAAAGGGCGGGTTACATACTATAAACACTGGGGTCAAACGGCAGATATCCAGGATATTACTCAAAAATGCATCGAGCTCAGAGCTGACAAGATAATCTATTCCTGGGAGTGCAAAGCAGACTGGAACGCTGTGGCTATGACCTACTCAAGGAAAGACAGGAGCACAAACTCTCCAAGGGCCCTGCCTCGGGCTCCTAGTGCAGGCACGGCTCCAGCAGACTTCAAAGGGAGCTCTGCCTAAGGAGAGAGGACCGGCCTTAGCGCTGCGCACAGGGGGTATCAATTCCGTGATCATGTTGCCATCCACATTTGGCGGACCTGGACCGGCAAATCCAAACAGCTCAGATACGAGTTTAAATGCACGAAGAGAGAAGTGTGAGACACATTGGAGACTTGCTCGCAAAAGAAACCTCAGAATTCCAGGAAACAGTCTCAAAGCCAGAAGCTTCCTATGTTATCCCAAAGTCTTGGGGGAGTAATCGGTGTGTGACAGCATAAAAAATAAAGCCGGCCCCATCCCTGCAGTCTAGCATAGCACATGACACCTAATTGTGCAGTAGAGGAAGAACTTTCCACATTTAAACTTTCATAAAAGGTTAGTCACCTTTACCTCTATGAACTTTCATACACATTTTTGGGTTTTATAAGGTTTTAACATACATGGATCCTGATTAATGTAAAGAGCCAAAATCATCAGATAATACTTACAGGAGGACCTGTGTGGCAGGAGCGGGCGGTGAGGGGGAAGAGATGAAAAAGAGAAAGAAAGAGAAATTAGTCACTATGAATGTTAAAATTAACTAACAGATAACAAATCATCATCATCATCATCATCATCATCATCATCATCATCATCATCACAATTCCCTGAACACAGAGGAGACTCAGAACCCAGAGACTTCATTCTATCATAGACTTTTGAGATTACAGAACAAATGAATTTATAGCCAAATTGTGCACAGAATTTGAACAAACTTTCGGGCTCTCCAAAGCCTGTTCATGCGAACCTGAAATAGGACTGTGTAACCCATAAAAGCCCATGTAGCATCTGAGTCAGGAGAATCTCGGTTGCTTTTGATGGATCACTGCAGAGAGTGGAGCTCGATAAACACTTGAATCAGCAAGGCCTGACATTTGTTCCTTGAAGAATGTTCTTCCTTCACCGTTTCTGCCAATGCATAAAAGCTCAGTCCTAGTGTCTCTATGGGTTTCTTTAAAGCAGAACACAGGCAGAAACCAAGACCATTCCTGTATTTTACATACCATATGCTCCAAACGCCACCTCTCTAATTAACCAGGCAGTGGGGGAGGTGGTTTTATCTCTATGGGACTTCACATAAGCACACAAGTTTCTTCCTCCTCCTTAATTTCTTTCTTTTGACAAAAGGTCATTTTGGTGATTATCTGGCAAAAATATTTTGTCATTTGTTTTCTCTCAAAACTTCTTGGGGGTGGGGAGAGAGGGGACTAGTTGGAGGAGGGAGCACAGGGCGGGGTGGGGCAGGTAGTGGGGGGGGGCAAATGTGAATAATGATTCTAAACACATATGGATAAAGATGTGATAATGAACCCGGTTACCCCACATGCTACCCTAAACATTCTGTTTTTAAAGGACATGAGAAAAGCCTCTGTTGTGACCTCTGTCCTTTATGAAGGGATACCCACCCAAGTTTCCAGCCATCTACACGCAGAGCCCTTGTGGACAGCCCTTGAGAATACTAGGCACTCAGCAGCCATCCTCCCCAGTTGGTGAATTTTCAGAAATCCTTTGACTTTGCCATCTTTTTTTGAAAGGGCAAGGGTAAATGAGATGTCCCAAATTCTGCCCAGAGCAGGACAAGCTGGGGTTCTACTACTTCAACACTTGGCCAGTGATTGTCTTAACTATTGGTAAGTTCTACCATTAGACAGTGGGAGATCCCATTTCAGAGCATGCTGCAGTCACCATGAAAAGAAGAACTGATGCTCTCTTAAGAAGCCATCTGGATATGGGCCCTTTTGAAATCTCAGACTTCTGAGAGCAAGAATAGTAACCCACCTCTCTCATTGTTATATCGTGGTTTCAAACATATCTTCATTTGGCCTTCGCTATTTCACTTTACCTATAGGAACTCAGCCCACAAACTTGGAGTGGAAGCCAGGACAAAGGATTGCAATAGCCCTGGTTTGGAGTCAGCTCTTCCTCAGTGACAACGTGGAAACTCCAGACTGATCAATGATGCGGTGGCTCTCACCACTGAAGCTCTGAGGCTGGACCAGGAGCCCCTCCCACAACCCATTAAGAACTGCACAGTAAGCAGTGTGACAAAGCGTGTCAGTTCATTAAAATAACAGAGCTCTCCAAAATGTTTTTGTGAGCGTGCTGAGACAGATAAATACCCCCATGCTGGCCACCCCAGAGAGGACACAGGGCGATGTTGCTATACCACATATGGATGGGAACCGCACCAAGGAATGCAGGACAGAAGGGTTGACCTTGATCAACAAGCAAGCTAAAACCCGGGAGCTGGGGGTATTATGAAACCCTAATGGACAATGTTTCCCAATGCTCCTTTTCTTAAGTGTTTGTTGTAATAAGGATTTGCCCTTAAATTCAAGGTGTATAATAAAAGTGCCAAACTTGCACACACCTTCCAACAAGCAACTATCACTATTAATTAATGGGAATAAACACAGCTATTATACCAGAACTTGAGTAGCACAAGGCAGACACTCACCAGATTCTCCTCTTCGGCCCCTCTTCCCCCGTTTCCCTGGAGGACCTGAAATATAAAGGATACTTTGTAGCATATTTCATTTTTTTCCAGTTGCATAAGGGTTGCTACACAATTCCTAAGACTTTGTTCACTGTTTTTCACCACCAGCTTCAAGAAAGGGACCAGATGTTGATGAAGGTCACTACTTTCCTGTGTTTCAGCAAAGCTAAGCTCTATTCCATCTCACCCCCAAAGCTGGTTGAAACAACTATCTACTCAAACATACCTAAGAGTCAGAATTTCTGTTCATCCCATTTATACACCATCAATACAGAACAGATTTGCTAAGCCAGCAGTTGAAATGCCTTATTTATTTTCTGAAGGCTTCAAATTATAAAAAGCAAATCTATATAACTATTGTTTGTCTTCAGTCAGGTTCAACATGATTTTTCTGAATGTATTTGGATAGCAATTAACTAAAAACATACACAAAGAAGAATACAGCTTAGAATATTTCTGTTAAATGTGAATATAATGGAATTCAGTGATTATCACTTGGATAAATTCATGACCCCATTAAGTGCATTACCTGCAGGTCGTAACTTTAAGTCTGTTTTTTTTTTCTACAGAGACAAGATCATTATCACTTAATGAACAGTTAGCCTTAATGATGATGCCATTCAAAAGTCAAAAAAAAAAAAAATCAAACACCTTTTTACTTCCGTGAGTTGCCTATAAGGACAATGTCAGACTCACTGCACCAAATTCTAGCCATTTGCACTTGAAGACATTGTTCTCAATTACACAGCTTCTGCCTGCATTTCCTTGGGTGAAAATAGCTTCCAGTGAATTATGGCTCAAGTGAATGGAAGAGAACAATCAGCCCACAATGATGACTGAGGGCTTCTGAGTCTTGCTGGGAGAAAAAGCCAAGGAAAACACAGAGCTGCCTGCTGCTGAGGCATGAACTGCTGAGTGGAGCTGATGACTTCTAAACTCTGGAAAGTTCCAGGGACACGGCCGACTGTCACCACGAGTCAGAGTTATCAGCTCCAAATAGACACCACCATGAGCGGTGGAAACACTGGTGGACCACCCAGCTTCCCCCCAGCCTCGAACAGGAGAAGTATGGCCATCTGTGTTGATAGCAGGGTATAAATAAGTAAATAAATAAGCAAGCAATGATATCAGTTGAAGATGTTAGGAGACCTAGCCTTATAAACAAACCCCAGTGTCAGTAGACTTTTGGATCTCTTTCTGGATCTTGGAATAAAGAGAGAATTCCACACATACTCAAGGCATACTCAAAGATTAGGACAGAAAAATTAAATATGTAAATATATGTGGTAGGGCCTTATTATATGAGAAAATATAAACTTAAAGACTTGCCCCAAATCATCCATACATAGACTCCGATATTTGAAACTCTCCTTTAAGATTAGAAATCAGACCTTTGTAGTATAAAATCACTAAACCAAGGAAACTTAGCAAGCTTACTTGCGATAGACATGGTTCACTTTAGAAGTCACGTTTGAAAAGAAGAAACTATATATTTTTTAAGCAGGGCACTTAGGAGCCCTAGAAATTGATTTTAGTTTCAACTGACAAACAAGAAAAACACACATTTAAATTCACAGAAGAAACTTATGAATATTCACAGGGAAGGAGACACCATCAGAGATACCAGAGGCTACAGTCTGAGGCATCCTGACAAACTGTTAACTTCCAAATAAATAACAATTATTTATTCACTAGGAATTAACTTATTTCCTTTTCTCCACTAAGTATTTTAAAATGAATCTAAAATAAACTAAAAAAAAAAAAAGCCTTGAAAGATAAGGGATAAGAACAGAGCAGGGCTATCTTCTGGAGAATTCTCCCAAAGCAAAGTGACACTATTTCCGAACATGTCTTTCTAGAATATTCTATCACAAATCCAGAAACCATTCAAATGCCACAGAAACTGTGGAACAGAAGGTAATGGAATGGAAGATGGCATCCATTGAAGGTAATGGGGTTTTTGAAGAATATCATAATACTTGAGAGATGGTAAGGCCAAACTAAGTTTTGAGATTAGAGTTTAAATATGTTGAACCTAGAAGAAAACATTGGCTTGAAGAAGAGTAAAATTATAATGACAACTGGAAGCAGACATCTACAGCGAGTGACTTCCAACATAACATTGGTGAACCAATGACCTGCACAAAGTCCTCTTCAGCCATGACTAGGTATCTTGCCGACAAAGAGTGAGCCAATGTTTGAAGGAGTTCAATGTACAGGTGAGAACTCTGGATGTAGGATCAAAAGCAAAAGTGAAAAACAAAATGGAAGAGATGAACGGATGAGAAATCTCTCGTCTCATCAAAAACCCTAGGAAGAGCTGAGAAGCCAGCGGGAAGTGGCACACACCTTTAGTCCCAGAGTTCTGGGCTAATATCCACTTATCAGTGAGTACATATCAAGTGACTTCTTTTGTGATTGGGTTACCTCACTAAGGATGATATCCTCCTGATACATCTATTTGCCCAAGAATTTCATAAATTCATTGTTTTAATAGCTGAGTATTCTCCATTGTGTAAATGTACCACATTTTCTGTATCCATTCCTCTGTTGAGGAATATCTGGGTTCTATCCAGCTTCTGGCTATTATAAATAAGGCTGCTATGAACATAGTGGAGCATGTATCCTTATTACCAGTTGGAACATCTTCTGGGTATATGCCCAGGAGGGGTATTGCTGGATCTTCTGGTAGTACTATGTCTAATTTCTGAGGAACTGCCAGACTGACTTCCAGAGTGGTTGTACAAGCTTGCAATCCCACCAGCAATGGAGGAGTGTTCCTCTTTTCTCCACATCCTCGCCACATCTGCTGTCACCTGAATTTTTGATCTTAGTCATTCTGACTGGAGTGAGGTAGAATCTTAAGGTTGTTTTGATTTGCCTTTCCCTGATGATTAAGGATGTTGAACATTTTTTCAGGTGCTTCTCAGCCATTAGGTATTCCTCAGTTGAGAATTCTTTGTTTAGCTCTGTACCCCATTTTTTAATGGGGTTATTTGAATTTCTGGAGTCCAGCTTCTTGAGCTCTTTGTATATATTGGATATTAGTCCCCTATCAGATTTAAGATTGGTAAAAATCCTTTTCCAATATGTTGGTGGCCTTTTTGTCTTATTGACAGTGTCTTTTGCCTTACAGAAGCTTTGCAATTTCATGAGGTCTCATTTGTCAATTCTTGATCTTATAGCACAAGCCATTGCTGTTCTGTTTGGGAATTTTCCCCCAGTGCCCATATCTTCGAGGCTTTCCCCCACTTTCTTCTCTATAAATTTCTGGATAGCACATCTTTAAATTGGATTATTGTCTTACTGTTTAGTCTGGCTTTTTTTTTATTTTTGTCTTTGTGTATTTTAGAGACTGATCCTGTTAGATGAATCCTGCAGACTGCCTGCCGATTTGTTCATTTCACTACTTCGTTTGCTGTTCACAACGTTTTGGTTTCCCAAGATCTCCTTTGCCAGCTGTTGGGTCTTACTTTCTTTGCTATTGGAATCATATTCAGACACTTTAACTTTATGTTTGCTCCCTACTTTTCCTTCTAGAAATTTCTGGGTATCACACCTCATGTTGAGGTCAGGTTGTTAGTGATTTGGTGTTCGGTTTTGATGTCGTGAGAGGTTAAGAATCTGCGTGTGGGATAGCTCTCTCTATATAATTTGTCAGGAAGCCCTAGAGGTCTCCAACACAACACAGGCTATAGACATTGCTGTTGATCACCCATGAGAACTACAAGGTAAGACCCCACTTCTGGAGACATCACAAGCTTTGGATACAGAGACATCCATCTTAACCTGAGCAGGACACTTGCTCCATGCTGGGCTGGCTTTCACTGTATGGGAAGGTGCTGAGCAGATGTTGGGGAGAAAAAGACATCAATGATCTTACCCAGTGCTGGACCTTGCATGCTACAATATTTACTGTGTCAACTGATACTATAGTGACATAGCAATTATGGGTTAATTAACCAGTTTCTGGTTGGCTCTGAAACATACCACAGAGGAGAGGAGGTCTGTACCTAGTACTATAATTCCGATCAAAAGCCCTTGACTGAGGAACTCCTAAGGCTGAAGACTTAGGCCCTAGGGTAGAATCTGTTATTGTTATTTTGCTAAATCCCTGTGCCACCAAAATACCTTCTAAATATTTATGTTTATACCCATAGACATTGCCTGCTCTCAACTTTGGTCAGGTAAGTGTCTTTTTGCAGTGGACAGAAGTCAGTAAGAGACTGACTGTTTAGCCCTAAAACTGGGAGGAGGTTTATATGAACTCTAGTACCACCAATGCTTCAGAAACATTGTGAAAGAAGGAATGGAGAAAATTTAAAAACCAGAGGGTGAGGTGGAGTAAATGAAACACAAACACACACACACAGGACCTAAGCTGAGCTTTTGGCTTTTTTGTTTTGTTTTGTTTTGTTTTTTGTTTTGTTTTGTTTTTTCGAGACAGGGTTTCTCTGTGTAGCTCTGGCTGTCCTGGAACTCACTCTGTAGACCAGGCTGGCCTCGAACTCAGAAATCCACCTGCCTCTGCCTCTCAAGTGCTGGGATTAAAGGCGTGTGCCACCACTGCCCGGCTTAATGAAGGTTTCCGTTGGTGTGATGAAACACAATGACCAAAATCAACTTGGGGAAGAAAGGGTTTATTTGGCTTAGACTCCCTTACCATTGTTGATCATATAAGGAAGTCAGAACAGAAACTCAAAACAGGTACAGGGAGGCATGAGCAGATGCAGAGGCCATGGAGGGGTATTACTGACTATAGCTTGCTCAGCCTGCTTTCTTATTGAACACCAGCCTTGTGATGTCACCATTAACAATGGACTGTCTTAAAACAAAACAAAACAAAAAGAAAAGAAACCTTAACTAAGTCACTGGCCCACAAGACTAATATGATTTGAACACTCCTATTGGGCACTGGGAGTGTGCTGCTAGATGTGAGTCTAGAGATGTCTCTGAGTCTTCATGTGCTTTGAGGGTCGGAGATTGCTGGAGGCGGCTGGACACTCCCGTTTCATGAATTTCCCTAACTTGTCTAGTCTGACCCCAGTGCCTTGTATTTGTTAACTCCTCTCTTTTCCTATCAGTGTTTCAAAATGAAGCTTAAGAAATCTTTCTCGGTACTTTAAGAAGACATTTCCACATGGCTTTACTTATACTTCATAAAAATTTTTTACCTCTTATAAACATCTATATCTTAGAAGTATAATTTCCAGGAGCTTGGATATTCTTGAAGTACACTAGAAGAAACAGAAAAACAAAAAAAAAAACCAACCTACCCAAAACACTGTCTGTGGGAAAACAAGCCACAAATAGATACTCTTATTTAAATGTCTACGGATAGATAAATAGAGATGTAAAAGCAAAGAAAAGAGCTGGAGACAGAGCCACTGGTCATAGAGAAAACAAGCAAGAAGCAAGTCGCACCGCACAGATGCAGACGGCCTCCTGGCACAATCTTGTGCAGGCAGGGAGACTTGCAGGAGATGTGGGCGTGTACAGGATACCCCTCTAGGCACGGTCCCCTGGACCAGGACTCTGGCAACTGCAGCTGGCTGTTGGTTGGGAAGCATCTGCCTGTCCACAGAGGAGATGGTGGGTTATCCTGCTTGAACCACTCTCTTCATCCCCTGCAGGCTAAATCAGGGTTACCTTCGGATCTTTGGATTACCCTTACAAACAGTCACAAACCAGTTTCAGATTCTTTCCTGCAAGCTTCTCATGTTTGCTCACTTGGTGCCTCGAATTCCTTCAATGGTGACCCCAAACTTTTCATTCCACAGTTAGACTCAAGAGGTTTACACGGAAAATGGCTGAAGGAAGAATCCCGACTAAAATGTATTCCCTCTATGATCATAACCTGTCTCTATTGCAACAGACCCAGGAGCTCACACACAACCCAAACAGTTCCATACTGTGTTTGAAAACCAGGGCACCCTGGTTGCTACTTAATCAGCTAAAGCAGGTTTATAAAGATCTGCATTTCAGTATGTGTCCTGTACAAGTTTCCCCACAGCAGACAAGGGCCCTCCATCCACACTTGGTGCTGTGACTTGTCCTGTCCTGGCTCACTGTTAAGCCCAAACTCCCCAGACTGAGAGCATGGCCGTAGGGAGCAGAAACTTCCCAGGATGCTTCACGTTGTCGCTGTCCAGCCTTGTATCTTGGAGGCTGACTGTTGAGGTTTATTCTTAGTCCTCATCACTGTGGATAAGGAGTCAAAGGTCATCTCTAGTAATTGGCCCAGAGCTGCTTGCTTCATTAAGCTTGGAAAGAACACTACTCGGTCTGTCTGGTATGTGCTAGCTTCACTTTGGGGCAGGTAAAATTTGTAAACAGTTTCTTTGTATTATTCATGAGATTTCTTTTCTACGGTTTGGCCCCACCAATGTGTCTTCTACCTTATGCGATACAGGCTTGTTTATCTTTCATGTGTGTTGTTCTGTTTCAAATTCCCTCAAGTTTCTAACCTTTATGGGACAATAATCCATAAAGGAAAGGTAACTGTAATAAATGCATAATTGAAAGTTACAGTGGAGTCCCATAACTCAAGTATTCAGATATGCAATACTTACTTGTTAATTCATCTGGACAAAATGTTTTGGTGTTGAGTGTCAAGGATTAATCTTTGCCTTGTACACTACAGGCAAGCACTCTGCCATTACGCTAGATCCTCAATGCCAGTGTATATTAAAAAACAGTGAGTCCGTTTTAAAAACTGGAGAAGTATCTTTTTCTTAAAAATGCAAGAGATAACCTCACAAATGCTTCAAGGGCTCCATTCTTATACGTGGTTAGACTAATAAAAATATATAAGCCATTAACCTGCCAGTATAATTGTTCACTGTAATACATGGTAGTTTTGGTTAGTTTTTTATTTGAGATGGAGTCCGACTACACAATCTGGCCTGGGATTTGCTACAGAGCCTCGGCTGGTTACAAGCGCCCATCCTCTTACCTCAACCTTGGACATGCTAGGATTAGAGTATGAGTCACAGCAATGGGCTGCCCTTCAGCCATAAACAACAAACAGGATACCACAAAGCTCCTATTTCTTTGTCCTGAGAAGATTGGAAATTTTGTAATATGTTGTGAGCTGCTACAGTAATGGCCCCTTACAACACTAAAAGTTGTTCCTTCAAAGTGCTTAGAGAACTTTTTAAAGTAAAATATAGCAATATTTAATTTTGTGGGTTTTTTAAAAGTGTTATTTTCAAATGTATAAATAAAAAATTTGATAAGTCCATATAAAACTTCTAAAACCTAGAAAACATTTAGAAATTATGTTCACTGAATGAAAATTTGTTTTGTTTTGTTTTGTTTTGTTATTGTTGTTTTTTGCTTTTTTAATGAATGGGAGCATAGTTGAGTGGCAGAGTGCTTGCTCCTCATAAACCAAATCCTGGCTCTGATTGCTTGACCCACTCCCAGCCACAGCCTACCTCCATCAAACAAACGTGATCACTGCAAGGTAGTAAGAAGAAAAGAACTCTCTTAAGTGCCAAATAAACATAGATTCACTAAGAGTAGACCATCTAAAGTCAACTGAGAGGTTAAATATATATTTAGCCTTTAAACATAAAAAAATAAAAAAACAATACATTGTTGGGAGAGTATCCAAAAACAGATTAACAGTCACTGGTCTAGAAGAAAATGGAGCAGTTATTCCAGAAAACACTTATTGGGCGAATTCTTAAACAGTAATGATGCCTTTCTGGCAAAGGACATTTTTATTCCTTTCACGAAAACTATCAGACTCTTGCTTTACCTGATCATTTTCAAGAAAGTAGGGATTTAATAAAAGTCATTTGTAACGTTTTAAGTAAACGCAGGGGACACATCGGAACTGCAGCAAGTGTAGCTCTCGTACCTTCCCTACGAGAGGCTGACTGTGTGACTTCTGAGCTGTTGCTCAGGTCTGAATCTCCTAGGCTTCTCACAAGCTACTCCCATAGCTACTTATGGCTACAGACCTACACACATACCTACACACAGAGAGACACACAGACACACACACACCCTAACCAGAGACTCGGAATAACATACTAGAAATCACTGTACAAACAATAGAAGAAAGGTATTTCTAAGCTCAGGGCAAGCAAACATCTAAGGCTTGAACATAGATTCTTTCCATCTAGACATGGAACTCCAGTACATTGTTGCTGTGTTTAATATCTAAGATAATAAATATGGTGCTGTAGACTGTGTGATCCTGAAGTTCAGTGACTGGGGTGGGGATTGACAGCACAGTTGTTATTTCTATCATTCTGTCCCCACACACAACGGGTTTCATTATTATGGTCCTAGGGCGTTTTGCCCTGTGATCCTATAGGGGATTTATCATGACAGAGTTTTTAAAAGCTTCTACTTGCAGGGGAGAGAGCTGCAAGACATCAGGGCATAGGAGCAGAAACAAGGTGTGCATCTTTGTAACATTAGGAACCACCTAACCAGGGTGGTCACATGTCTATTAAAGATTATTTACCAAGCTTACAGAAAAAAAAAATCATTAAATGAACTTTTTAGATTACATGTTTTTAGTGGAATCGGTGTTGGCTGACAAATAGCTTAAGGATTTGTGAACAGAAAGAATGAACCAGATAGGCAATGGAGATAAATGGTGATTTGAAGTCTTTTGTTTTATAACTTGATTATCACGAGACAACCCCATAGAATGAAGTGGTTTTAATGAGGTCGTTGTACTATGATGCCCTGTGGTATCTGAGGGGAAAAAAAAACCCCTAAATGTTATTACAGTAACTACAATAGCAGCTGTGATGTATCTGCTTTATCTCTCCTGGATTTCTGTTTGTTTGTTTGCTTTTTAATTTAGAAATAGGTAGGTGTTGCAACCCAGTCCAAGAATGGAGTCACGTGAGAATTCTGAAAGCTTGTAAGAAAATAAGACAAGAGTCCTGTGACCTCCATTCCTTCGGACACAGACTTGTTCTGGGGATGACTGTTGTGTTCCTCCCAGACGGAGTGGATAGGATTGAGTTTGCTCCAGGCTGTTGATATTCATGTGTCTCTATGCAGAACCATGGTTTCCGACATGTGCAGCCTATCCTCAGGAATGCACACTTAAGTCAGGTGACTCTGCTTAACTCTCAGAGTACAAATTGTCTGATGCTTAGAATAAAGTTGACTATCTCAAGAGACATTAGTCAACCTCATTTTTAGGCCCCGTTCTCCCAGGTTCACACTGCCTTCTAGATTGTCAAACATGTAGGTTCAATATGTGTATTTTAAAACATGAAAGACGACACCCCAATTAAGGTGATTAGGGGGCATACATAAAGTAAGTTTCCTAAACAAAGAGTTATTGTGTGACATCTGCTCAACAGACTACATTTTCACATATATTTTTCTTTTATCCTTATCTCTATTTGAATGGTAATGAAAATGAAGAAATTGAGTTTTTAATCCATTTTGACATGACCTATATTCTATCTGCATGCATATTTGTGAGTATATATGGCCTAATCAGGTTCAGTCATCTCCTGTGAGCATCCACCTCATTATACAATCATTATTATGGAATTGTTAAGTTCTGCTGGTATGCTTTGAAGTCAGTTGTTAATACTAGAATGAGGAAGGATTACTATGAATATATTAAATCCTCTAGACACATGACTGAAAGTGATTGTTCTCTGAATATGTTATGCAAAGATAAACGTGGGCATATCTAAAGCAATTCTGGACTATTAAAACATTTGAAGTCAAAGTATGAGTGGTTCATACTATTAGCACTGCATATGAATATTTAGATTCTGTCTTCCGGGGAAGATGGAAAGAATAACATTAGCCCATATTTAACAGTGTCACACTGCCAATGGCAGTGGTTATACGGTAGTCACTCCCAGACAGAGGGGAAGTAGCCCAGCAGAGAGGAGACAGCCTCAGTTGACTCAAAAGCAGTATGGAAAGAGATGAGACAGAATGGAGTAAGGCAAAACCAAACACGCTTAACCACGCCCACTACAGCTCACTGTGTAACCACTGAAGGAGGCTTTGCATCTGAAACGGGGCCGGGAAAGTACAGTTGGCCCAGGCTCCTGAAGCCTTCAAGTTGAAGATGTTAGGAGATTCTCCAGGAGGTAATAAATATTGCCTAGCCAGACGATGACCTCAAGAAAGCCATGCAGTGGAAAAACTAACTGGACAGGAAGGTCAATTATGAGTCTCCCACAGAAGCCAAGGTGCGTGGTGATAAAAGGTGGGAACAAAATCAGAAATAATATGTCATGAAGCAAATCAAACTCATACACTTGGATGGATGTGCGGGGCAAATAGGCAGAGTCAAAAGGCAAGAACAGCCTCCACATTAGAGCCTTGGAGAAGAAATGACTGCTCATAGACATTGGAAGGGCAACAAAACTTCCTTCTGTTATGGACGCAATTACCAGGTGTTCCCCTTGGAAGCAGGGAGGATAGCGGGATGCTAATACCAGGTAAATCCTCTGCAGAGCGTGTTCCTTTTTGTAAGATGAGATGAACTGGCATTGGAGTTAAAAATGCATGTGCTAGAGAAAACTAGTTTTTGTATTTGACACATAGAGCAGCTAGAGGCCAGTACCTCGAATGTGGTTACAAAGCTCTACCCAGAGAGCAGATAATAATGAGGTAATAATCTTATAGTCAGTCTGCAACAACAAACCTTAAAACGGAGTCCAAATCTACTGGGGTTACTTATGTCTTTCTATTGACAAATTTCAAACCATGAAATGTTTTCAGGTATTTCCACTAACACACCATGCCTTATATCAGAATTTCCACCAAGAATATTGATCTGAGCCATCTTTGAAATAAGGAAACAGGAGGACCGTGGCTAGAAAACCAGACTCCGTGCACCTTGCTACTGTTAAGTTTTACAGACTCTTATACATATTATCTGCAACATGGAAGGACTCTGCCCAGAACTCCGTGTGACCTTCAAACACCATGATTCTCTGAGAAACAAAACACACTTCCTTACTAAATGACCACACTTTTGCTCTCTAGAGCTCATGAGAATAGTAACCCAAGGTTCAACAAGTATATCCACAAGGAATACCAGTTAAGTGTGAGGATTTGCCAGCCAATGGGCAGGTGCTTAACTCTACAAGCAAAATAATGGTAGCCAGTGCTTGAGGCAAGGGGAGGGGTACGAGTGGGACAATGGAGTGTCCAATGAAGGGGGAAGAAAGTCAGCCAGAGCTCACAATTCCATTGGATGATCAGAACTGTAGCAAGAAGTAGGGAGTGGTAATGAGCAGGCATGATTCACTGTGCTTCCTGTGGACTCTTCCAAGCCCTCGACTGATGGCTGCAGCTGAGAAATTCCAAAGGGATTGAGGAGGGGAAGTGCCCAGGCTATGATTGCAGGCACACAAATCCCTCTGGAGCCCCGTCATTCTCCCTGGGCACATGCAACCGTGAAGCCCGGTTGTTTGATCTTGCTACCCATTCTGCTCCCTTGTGGAGAAATGGGAGGCTCTGAGGAGGAAGGGATGCTTGCATTCAATTGAATCCCAAGTTGTGACAAGCAACAGCCAGCCTTTAGCAGTATAATCCAGCAGGATAACTTTGTGTTCTAGGACAATGTAATGAACTGGCTTCCGTGTGTATTTTGCTGTGTTTAGTGCTATGGAACATCGCTGCAGTAACACAAATGATATCCAAAGGTTGATAATGTCCTTCACACATCTCATCAACATGTGTGTCTGTTTAAAAACTAATGTCCATTAATTCTACTCATTCTTCTATGAGATAGAGTAACCAAATACTGAATGCTAATTTAGAAGCAACCATGTCCAGATAACTATTATGTAACTTTTATTTTTATTTAAAGACTCTCTCCAGTTTGGTCACTGGGGCCAGGTACTGAGCCATGACTGACAAGGGATTCTTTAAGATGACAGATTAGAAGTCAGTTTGGCAGGATTTCCTATTTTAACTTCACAGCAGCCATCAACAATGAACTGCAATTTGGGTCAGATCAAAAGCAGTCCCCAACTAGCCTTTGTAGTGTGGGTAGAGGTGTGGAGCCCGCATGTGCTGTCAGTCATGTAAACTCAGAGCCTCGAGCTGAGCAGAATCCTGTCAAAGTCTCCTTTACATGTTCCACCTGCCCTAGGGTGAAGCTTGCATCGTCTGAAGCCAGGATCAGCGACAGCTGCAGAGTCTTACTTGGCGAAGTTAAAATAAGCAGCAACCTAGAATTATATGACAGAAGTATCTGGATACCCGTGTGTGTGTGTGTGTGTGTGTGTGTGTGTGTGTGTATCTGTCTGTCTGTCTGTCTGTCTGTCTATGTGTGTCTGTGTGTGTGTGTCTGTGTGTGTGTGTCTGTGTGTGTCTGTGTGTGTCTCTGTGTGTGTGTGTATGTGTAAATGTGGAGGCCAAAGGTCAACGGTAATGTCTCTTCTCTAAAGTCATCCACCAGGTCTCTCATTGACCTGGAGTCCTCCAAACAGGCTAGGCTAGGCCACTGAGTGCTGCCAGCCTCCCCAGTCTCCTTCCTGCTCTGGAATTACAGGTGCATACCACCACATGCAGCTCTTTTAGATGGGTTCTAATCTTCACGAGTACACAGCAAGCGCTCTACTGTCCGAACTATTTCCCCAGCCTCTAAACACTCATTTTTGAATTGGAGTAAATGAACGAATACCAAACCCAGATGTGCCCCAAGTCAGCACTGGAGCACTGGTTGTTAGGCAGTGTGAGAACTCACTGTCACCTAGTGGCCCCACCCCCTCTTCTCAGACACTAACCATCTTGCCACTTTTCTGGAGACTGCTGGATCTTTATGCCTAACAAGGACTAAAAGGAGTATTTAGCACATCAAAGCATCTCTCGAACTCCCAACCTTCAGCCTGTCTCATGACGTCTGAGGTCCATTTGTGACCATAGAGTACTATGTAGGAATAATTCAAGATACCACCATTTTCCATCATCATCACTGGAATTCTTGAAATAACACACTGCGGTGTTTATTTACAAGTCTGTTTCCAGCTCTTGTTCTCATACAACTGAGGACAAGGAGCTGACCTGATTTATCTCTGAGCCCCACAGTCAAAGGAAATGAAGGCATATTGCTAGTTTGTGAATCTGTATCAATAAAAGAATGAATTTAAAAGAAAGCTGAGTGCATCGTGTCATTTTGATGTTTTTCAAGCAGAGTTATTTTTTATTCTTATGCACTCTTTATGGTTCCTTCTAAGAATGTCCCTACACATAGGTATAGTCTTTAGGATTTCTTTGGCTTTCACATAGAAACACAGTAACACTGAACCACCATTCCCAAGACAGCTCTGAGCATCTGGGCTCTTCCTCTTGTCCCTTGCCTGTAGAGTAAAGTAACAAAGTTTGCATGAGACCATCCTGTGAGCACACAAACACCAATGTGAAAAGAAGCTTTGGGGACTCACTCAGGTGTGGTTTTGTACACCTTATATCCCAGCACTCAGGAAGGAGAAGCAGATGGACCTCTATGTATATGAGGCCAGCCTGGTCTACATGGGGAGTTCCATAATAGGCAGGGCTACATTGTAAGAACAAGTCCCAAAATAAAACAAACAAACAAAAACCAAAACAGACAAACAAAACAAAACAAAAACCAAACAAAAACTTGAAAACCTTTTCATGTGACTCATTATAGCAGCTGTTAGCTTACAGAGGACTCTACCAGGCTTCTCCCAGGGACCTACCAAAGGCGAATGTCATCACCTGTTGTTGCTGTCAGGTGCCCCAGGTTTGGCTGTGCATATAAAAGGATTGCTCACCACTCCAGCTCTCTCTGTTCCAGCATGTTCCCAGCTGGCCTTCTCTGTCCCCATCCTCTTCTCTGCCCTCATGGCTCAGCTCCTATCTGCCTGTCTCCATGTCCACTCCACTGCCTCCATCCCATCTCCAGGTCCTCACTCCCCTCCCTTCCCCCAAATAAACTCCCTTTTACCAGATCTGTCGCATGGTGTAATTTCTCAGGGGGACAGCTTGGTGTGGCCCTGCCAGGCACCCCCTCCCAACATTATAGTCCCTAACAGTAGACATTCTTAGAATGTGCATCTTTCAAATGTCCGCACCTTCTGAGCACATCCATTTGGCGAGAGGCGAGTCCTCTGCCCCCACCCATTTAGCTACCTTGCCAGCTTTAATTGGGAATCTTTCAACTCAAACATAGTCCAAGTCTTTGGGTTTTAGAATTAAAAACAAAAAAATAGTGGAAATATTTTGATCTTTACAGCAGTCTAAAATTAGAACCACGGTGTAGGTTCCTTCTCCCCGGTGGGCAGTTTTTGTGCCAGACAGGAACATCTATTTGGTTTCACTGACGGCCATTTAGGACATGGGGAAAGCACAGCACGGCAGAATAGTTTCTTTACAGGAGAATGTATTCTTCATGCTCTAGGGCAAAGTTTTTGTTTTCTTTTCCAGGGAGTAGTTTGTGCACTATGTTTAGGCCACACATGAAAGTAATCTCGCCCCGTGAGACGGCCTTTGGCGGATGCTGATTGTCCTGAAGCCAAGATTATGGTAATGATTTAAGGAGGAAAAGAAGCAAAGGGAGATGGAAGAAAGGGGTGGAAGAAAGGGGATTAAAGAGGTGAAAACTTTCCTCAGTCAGCTCAACAGAGTCTTGGAAAACTGAGTGGAGCAGCCAATCTCAAAACCAAAGGCCCTGGGATAGAGGAGGAACCACCATTGCACATGCTTTAGCTGGGTTCACAGAAGGAATGCCAAATCCAAGACCCTAACTTCCAAGTCCACCTCCCACTCTTCTACTCAACACCCAGAAGCACTCGGGGCCTGTCCCCGCTGCTTTCGGGGGCTCTCCGAGGCCAGCTGTGGAGGACTTCAGTAGCTTGGATGCTGGCCAGCACAGCAAGCCCCATGCTGGATTTAAGAAAGTAATCCCCCCTATTATTGCTTTTTCACAGGTGGACACCTGCCCTGTCCTTTCCAAGCCTGAGGACAACGTATTAAAGACGCCTCCCAAACTCAATAGAGCACTTGGATCAGAAAGAAAAGACAAACGCGCCAGGGAAGGGCCGGTAGTGAGTGAGCAGGATATTTAATCTAGGCAAGCAGCCCTCGCAACAGATTTATCATTCCTGACAGGCAAACTAAAAGGCAGGGAGGGTAAGGAGAGGAGAAGAGAGAAAGGGGTGAAAACACACCCAAGGTCTTAAGAGATGTCAAGTTGTCAGAAGCAAGTTTACTTGTAACTGTGCTGAGGCGAATCAGACACATTCCTATGCAGTGACCGAAGAGTTAAAGAACAAACAAACTCAGCATGAGCTCAGTGAGGTTCCAGGTTGGCACCTATAGAGCTATATTCTAACCTATAGAGCTATAATCTAACCTATAGAGCTATATTCTAATCCTGTCTCTAGCACCGAAGGGTGATTCCCTCTAAATGTGATTTATTTGAGTCTCAGTCTCCTCATGAGAGAGAGACAGGCCACTAGGTCTCTCTAATTGATCTTATACAAGCAAAGGATGCAAATGACCTCCCCCCCCCAAATGGTTGTATTTTGACATAACTGGCTCCCAGTAGAGGAAACCATTAGGAAACCAAGAAACCAAGTACAGTATACAGTGAGATTATATTTGAGAAACATGGGCTGCGGCTAACTGCCCAGGAAATAGCAATCCCTTCACTTGATATTTTAACTGTGCTAAGAATATATAAATATTAAAATTTCAATATTTTTTATTCGCCAGGAAAACGACAGACATCCACAAAAACAAACCAAATAAAAAGAACTATTTAAAGCCAACAGTACTTAATTACTTTAAAATTTTGGTTGTCCTCCGAGCCAACTTTAGATTACTTCTTCAAGTCGGAGCATCTGGGACTTAATCACTGAAGGACGTCCCAGGAGTTGAGCATGCTGAAGTTTAAAGATGAACGTGAGAGCACACGAGCGGCAGAAGTGGCAAGGAAACTGGAAGGGAGGGAGGGGGAGGGAGGAAGGGAGGGAGGGGGTAGAGAGCACCAGACTCTTTGCTACAATCTCAGTAAACACAGTCTGACCTCCGTGACTCGAGACATGTGTAGCTACCTAGCTCTTCTAGGAGATAGACAAGACACCTGGGATCCAGCTGGCTTCTGAACGTTTGAAAACACATGTTCACATATTCACCTAGTAAATAGGCCCTATACTACTTACCTTAAGTAGCTAACTAGTACAGGTCCCATACTTAAACAAAGGCAAGGTAACTATGTCATAGAAAAGTTGGGAAATTAAAAGAAGTAATCATATATGAATGCTTCCTATTTGACGTGCCACCTATTTGACATGCTCATTTCACGTGTGTACCATTCTCATCTTCTAACTTCCCGCACCCTCAGCATCATCCATGCTCTTCAGTTGTTACCTCTACTCTTACTTCTATCTGTAACCATATATGGTTAAATGTAAATGGTTTAATTTTTTTTTTTTAGATAGGGTTTGTCCCAGAACTTGATCTGTAGACTAGGCTGGCCTCAAAATCACAGAGATCCACCTATCTCTCTTCTCCTGAGTACTGGGACTATGGATTAAAGGCATACACCACCACCACCTGGTGATATTTTTACTTAGAATAAATGATACAACCCTCTTGACTATCTTGTTGATGCATATTTGACCATGGCTAACAACATAAAAACATCTCTGTACTTACAGAGGTTCCAAAACATGTGTGCCATCCAATCATGCTGGTTGGAGTGCTAAGACTTCTAGTCCTCACATGTGTGTGCCAACATGTAGCTATCTTAGTAACTTTGAAACTTTAAGTTACCAGACAAAAGAGGTTACCTCACTCTAACTGACAGCATTTCTGCAAGCTGGTCTTAGCCTTTACAGCTCCCTTCCTTGCTTGCTGCCTCAGGAGGGTGAGTTCTGAGGTGATGAAGGAGCTGTCCTTCTGTCCTTTTAAGCTGGGACTGGAAGTTAATCTTATCACTATGGTTTTCTGTCCCAAGTGGAATATAGACCAGACAGATCTTAGAAATCCCAGAGGGTGGGACATCATGTTCTTGTCCATTACAGGATCGCTATGGGTCTGACCATGCCTGTCCTGTCTGACGTCTGTAGCACAGACCTCACATTCTCAGCTTGCAGGGACTTCTGCGCGCTGCTCCCCCCACTTCTTTCTAAAACCTTTGAAGACTCTGCAATGACAAACACCATGACCACTGCACATCCCCAACCTCACCAAGATGTCTTGTTTCTCAATACTCGATGTTGCAATCAGCACTACAGCTGCCAAGCTATTCCTTGGCCAGATGTGCTCCATTGGTTGCATAACTCTATAGGGGGCCCACGTAAAACCTCAGCCTGTTCAGCATTACCCCCAACAAGCTGCCCTAAGGCAGCAACGCAGGGTGAGAGTTAATGGCTTATTCTCCATCTCCCCTGTGCTCCAGGCTGGGACCTGCAAACAGGCTTTATCAGCTGCAAGTTTTCTCAGAAGACAGACTGAGGGGCTCGGGGAGTAGAGGGAAAAGAGAGGAGGGGGAACAGAGGAGAAGAGAGAAGAGCAGAGAGGAGAGGAGAAAGGAAGAAGGAACGACTGGGCTTGCTGATTGCCAGATAGAGAGGGTTGAACACTGGACTGTAACAAAGTATCCTTCAGAACAAGGCGGCCTTTTCTGTGTGTGTGTGGTCCATGGATGGTCCGTGTGCCTCTGCTCCTTCTAGCAGTAACTCATAGAGGTTAAGATGCTATCTCAGCTTCCCTGCTTGCTTCCCATGGAGGCTGGGAACACTCAATTCTTCAGTGTCTGCTCACAGATTGTATCTTCAAAAGTCGATTATTTTGCTGTTCGCTTTTGTATCTACTAATTTTTCAGTGTCATTCCCTTGACATCAATAGCCACAACTGGAAATTGTAGCTAATAAATAGAAACAAAACCAAAATACATCCTTTTTCTGAGACACTAATCCATTAAAAAATAAGATGTCAATTGTATAAGGAAAGGTCAACAGTTAATAGTTTGTGTGACTATTTGAACTAACTGAGAGATGAAACCATGTGGCTTTAGAAAATGCAATCCACTGTAACTTCCACCACAATATTATTTTCTTTGAGTTGAACAAGGAATAAACAAAACTACTTTTTAAAAAATCCCCCAATGCTACAGAAGGTGAAGCATGCAATAGTCATGCCAAATAACACAAAATGCTAACCCAGGTTAGCCGGTGTGTAAAATACAAAGCATTTCCCAGCATTTGAATTCTTATATGACTTATAGACAACTGGGTTTCTTATGTGACTTAATACAAGAACTGGAATTAACACAATATCCAAAGGGAGTGCTATATATTAATCTAATTATGGAAATGTAATTGACCACCTCCATTGTAATAGTGCCTTTATTTAGGCATTCAGTGGGACCTTACCATTAAGAAAGTCAAAGATGTATGTGAAAATAGACTTTTTTTTAGCATTTATTTATGAAGTTACTGCATGGTCTTTGGTACATCTCAGGCCCTAAGAAAGCAGAAAGTTTTCTAGTAGGATTAAAGGGATACATGGGATGTAAAAACACAAAATTACTCTTTGAGGCAATCTGCTAAGACCGTAACATCTCATGAGCTTCTGCGCATTGGTATCTGTGACAAAGATACCTGGAATACAGCATATATAATGCCATGAAGATGGATGATTGATAGTCTAAGTGACAGAGATGGACCTTCTACTATGACCTTCTAAGAAGTCATGGGATTGCTTAGATGTCATCAGCACCCCACACTATCAGGACAGGATTACCACAGCCCATCAGCTACCCTTACTGCCTTCCCCTATCTATTGTGAAGGCCCCAACACCTAGCACGGAGTAGTATCACTGCGAGTCTCAGTACTTTGTTCTTTACAATGCCACTTTTCAAGTGATCCACTGACAGCCTATCTGAGCAATTAGAAAAAAATACATACTAAGTTGTCTGGTTATAATTAAAAATGGGCAACAAGTTCGACTCTGGTATACCTGCAAACAAACAACAGAAATAAAGTGATCTCAAACATTAAGGATTATAGTAAAGGTGTGTCCAGAATGGTGTTTGAAAGAAAAAGTAAGGTTGGCATTATGTAATCTAAACAGAATGATAAGATACATGAAAAAAAAATAATGTAAAAGCTTCAGCTTCCAGCTGCTTAATTTCATATAGTCACGGAAAAGCAACCAACTTTTAGGTTGTACTTCACACCAAGATTTCCATTAACATTGATGAAATGTAACTCCAAAGGAAAAGAAGAGGCAAGAAAATGGGCAATAGAAATGCATTAAGAATTTGAATGTATATTTCATTTCCTACGTATATTTTTTACCCTCTACATAATCTGTTCAGACTAAGTCAGTGAAACAAAACTCTGCTTACATACTCACTTGAAGCCCAGACAACTGCCAAAACACTGTGTTTTGACTGACAATGTAAAACTTAAATGTTTAAGCATTCATAATAAACATATTTCTACTCTAAACATCTATCAGAATTGCCAAGGGTCGCAGAGATTTGATTTTTCAGGTGTTTGAAACTATGTAAACAGTGTCTGTTTTGTTCTTTATAGTACAATTCTAATTATCCGTAAGAGACGTAGAACGTGATCTCTTACTCCGGTGTCCATTTTTATTAACCATTGTAAGCTATTGTTAAGATGAGGCTGTGTCCTGTCCTAAGTTCCTCCATATGGTGTAAACCGGTGACATTTCACAATGTGCTTGCTCCCAAGAGACTCCTCCACTCCACAACAGCATTGGCTCCATTTAGAACACGAAGATGCTGCTGCATCGTGGGGGACATGTGGACACCATCAGGTGTCTCGTACCCCAAGGCACCGACTGTTAAACAAATAAACAAAGCATTGCTAAAAGTAGGAAGGGAGCCACCCTGAAAATTCATCACTGGTGAACTGAGGCTGTCCCAGCACTTGGACTTAGTAAAACCATAATGGGAAATCTGAGCCTAAGAACTTAGACCTATTAGCATTAACAAAAGAGCATCACTCCTTTACCTGGGCCCAATGAAGAGAGAGGCATCTAATATTGCTATGGCAACAGACACACCCATTTGTCATTTGACCAAATGTGTAGGGAAAGAATAGGACTGGCTGACATGTCCAACATGTCTACAGCATCAGCTCAGCCAGTCCTCACTACTGCCACTGGCTACTTCAGTTGTCATCTACGTGTTCATTTGTTCATTTGTTCACCTGGACCTGGACCTGGTCCTGCCCTCAGCCTCGCCAGCCCATACTGCACCTTGCTTTTGCTGAATTCTGGCCCTGCTGCCTGACTCTATAGGGGCAGCAGTGGTGTCTCTAGAAGACCGCCATCTTACATTCATTGTTTTATTCCCACAAAGATTCTCTCATCACTCTCATTTTCCTTAGCTTCCTTTCCTCTTTGGATTGTTTTGAACTCCACTGTGGCCTCTTTAACCCTTTGTGGCCATTTGGTTGCACATATATAAATACTTTTATTATGCAATGTGTAAAATGTGATCTGTGATTAATATTAGTTATTAAGATTGGAATAAAATACCCTGTATTTGCCTGGGTGGACCATCAAGGAAAGACTTCTTGACAAAGTGCTGCCAGCTAAATGACTGAACCTTGTGACTGTATTTGATATTCAACAAATTCTAGCATTGTGGAATGACAAATGAGTTCATCTATGCTTCTGACATAGCATGCCTTGGCTATTTATCTATTCATTAGTTAATTTAGCATTTATTGAGTGGCTATTATGTACCTAACCCTGGTTCTGCAAAGCCAGAAGAGTGACAAAAATATTGTTTTGTATCATTCCATTAAGAATGTCAGTTATGTTAATAAGCAAAGTATAATGTCCTACAGTGATTGCTGGGTCTAGAGCAGGTAGGTCATTAAATAAATCACTTATGTTTACCAAACTTAATGCTCATGAGCTAAGTGAAAATGAAATACAAAGCATTAACATAATATCTTATAAAGGAAAACAAAAAAACCAAAACAAACAACAACAACAAACAAACCACACAGTTAAACTGGCAGCAGAAGCCTGCAAATCCTAGCACACAGAATGCAGAGACAGGCAGGCAGAGAACTCTGACTTCAAGGCTAGCCAGGTCTACCAACTGAGACCATGCTTCACAAGATTACTAAACTTTAGAAGAAACAAGTAGTAAAGGATGAGATGCTGTTCAATGTGTAAACAGAGAGAGAGACAGAGAGACAGACAGAGACACAGGGACACAGAGACACAGAGAGAGAGTGCCAAGCAGTTGCTCCAGTGAACCTGGGATAAACTACCAGCCTGTGGAGATTCCTTTCTTGGCCTGTATTTCTATAATGCTAAGAAAAGCAAGACAGTCCCTATCCCGGAAAGTGACACCCCTCCCTAACCTTATTTTGAAACAAAAGAAACAAGATTACCATCAATACCTCAGCTACTACTGACACTGTGTTGACCAGTGACTGTGCCCCGAGGCAGCTGGGAGTTTTAAATAGAGGTAGGTCTGTGTTAGACCCCCAGATGGACACCAGCCTCCCTAGCTTCCCCGCCAGAACAATGGGCAGCCTTGATACAATGTAACTGTATGAAGGGCAAGAATATAACCATTTTACAACGGAAATGGACACAAAGGCAAAAACTCCCTCAAGCATTTTCAGACTAGGCCACAATCTATGCTGTTGAAAGCTGAGCTAAGAACAAGTGCTGAAGGATGACGGAGAAGAAAAAGCAAAGCCTGCAACTTGAGAGGACGTTCACAAACCCTAATGGGGAAGTCTCCCCCCCCCCCAATCCACTGCACTATAGGTGACAAAAATGATTCACAGTGAGAGGAGTTGAATAGATGTATACCCAACTGAGCGGTCATCACCTGTGAAGACCAAGTCTGGAGAATGGGGGTGGTCTGCTCACAGCAGTATGGGTGGTTTCTTGTCTTCCTGGATGATGCAGAGATGTCCACCATTTCCAGGGTCTGCCCACATCTTGATTAAACTACCTCTTACATTTTCTGCAACTTTTAGGTCATCTGTCAATTTTCTCATAATTTTCGTAAAACTTCTTTGAAAGGGGGACCCCCTACAATGTGATAACCTCCCTTGCAATTCATTTTAGACACTGTTGGGGGTGGGGAGTGGGTCCTTAGTTTTGCTTTGTTTTTCAAAGAAGAATGAGAGTTTGGAACTAATTTAACGTAGCTTCTAATAATTATGCTTCTCTTTTCTGTCAACACAGTGCAGTTTTATCAGCCTACCTCATTTGGGGACTTTTAACAGAATCCATATAATTTTGAAAGTTATCTTTATTTATATTTCATCAGATCTGCTCAAATCTGAATTTTCTTTAACTAAATGAAATTAAAGACAAAAAAAATGTATGCTATCATAATAGTCATGGAGGGTGCCCTGAAAATTCTGTTTTAAAAACCTAATAGAGCATTTTTTTAAATACTTAATATAAAGCTACATTTGCTGCTTCTTGGTATCAGATTAAAACTATGCCATCACCAGGCAGTGGTGGTGCATGTCTTTAATTCTAGCACTTGGGAGGCAGAGGCAGGTGGATTTCTGAGTTCGAGGCCATTCTGGTCTACAGAGTGAGTTCCAGGATAGCCAGGGCTACATAGAGAAACCCTGTCTTGAAAAAACAAACAAACAAAATGCCATAAACTGGTGTATAATAAATGAAGACTATTGCTTAGTCCTCAAAAGTGTAAATTATTGTTATTTGGAATAACATGGGTAGAAATAGAGGATTTATGCTTAAAGAATTAATGCAGACTCAGAAATAATTCTCATTCACCTGTGGATTCTAAAAAGGTTGAACTTTATAAAGCAGACAGTTACTGTAGATGGGAAAATGAGAAAGAAAAGGTAGGGAGAGGTTGGCTATGGAGTTGTAAGAGTCAGTTGTAGAGTGAGATGTTCTCAGGCTCCATCCATAGAAGGTTGATGGGAGATAGGGGGAATATACTCTTACCCAAAAGGGTAATATACTCTTACTTCAGCTCTCAGAAGGCCTGAAAGAAAAGGGGAGTTCAAATGTTTTCACCATAATGATCGATGTCCAAGGAAAGCGATTAGCAAGCCTGATTTGAGCCTTGCTTAATATCATCATTGTGTATCAACGATGTCATACCAACACATCACATGGTACCCAATAAAGATACACACTACATGTTGGTTTCAAAGCTAAGTAAGGTCGGGCCAGGTTCAGACCCCCACACCCATGAAAGCCAGCTGTGGTAGAAAGCATTAGTCATCCTAGTTTGGGGACAAAATGATCGCTGGGCCCGGTGGCTAGCCAGTCTAGCTGATCTGTGAGTAGTTGGTGTAGCAAAAGATGATGTGCCTCAAAACCTAAGGCACAGAGGAAGAGTCTAGTAGATTCTGGACAAAAATCATCATGTGCTCTAAGTCCACTAAAACAGTTCAGCTTCAGTGGGATTTTTAAAGGTGTGTGTGTTGAAGGGGGGGAGGTCACAGTGGGGACGGGGGAGGGGGGGGAGTTATCGCTATGTAAAACAGCAAAGTCCAAAGAGGGAAACCTCAGAGAATCAGAAGGCAGGAGTCCCAGTATGGGCTAAGTTGCAACGCCAGAATTAGGGCTAGAGGGTTTACAGCAAGACTGCATGCAGATCTGCATGGCAGGCAATGCCTCTTCTCTGCTGTCCTGGAAATCCCAAGAGACTCACCAGCTCTGTACCTGAGCTACTACAGCCACTGTTCTGCAGACCAGAGCCAGGCTGGGCCCAGAGCACCCTAGGGAGCTTATGCTTCTTACACGGTGCCCAGGCACTAAGAGGAAGGAGAAGAGGGTGCATGCTCTCACTGGCTTGCTGAGGAAGGAGAAGAGGGTGCATGCTCTCACTGGCTTGCTGACCGAGTCTTGTGGTCTAGAAGAATCTTAGCCTTTCAGCCGAAATGCCTGGAAACAGCAGACTGATGAGGGAGGCAATGGTGCCTTCTCAGGGGAACAAGGGGAGGCCGGTGTTGGACAGGAGAGCTCATCCTGAAACACAGTTTTACAATAACCCTGAGACTCAGAGCTAGAGCAGAGCCTTGCAATCTTTTAGATGGATTTTCTTCTACTCAAGTGTTTTCATTAGTTCTTGATGTCCAGACAGCACGTCCCGGGAGGATGGCTGAATGCTGCCATTGTTCTGTTGAGGAACGCGTTTCCCCATTCAGTATCAGCCACTCTGGCCACACAGGATAGGGCTCAACAACTGAAAACTTTCCTTAAGCTTACTTGGTCGATCTTCTTGAACTGATGCATACACTCGCTCATTCATTTAACAACATAAAAGTTCACTTTCTGAGAGCATAATATGCTGGCACTGGGGACAGGGAGGTAGAGGTTAACACTGTATCCCATCGGACTCCAGGATGCAGACAGAAATACATAAACACCTATGTTAGCGGATACAACCAGTTCAAGCCCAGGGAGCCGAAAAGTACCCGTGTCTACAGTTAAACCCTGTAACTGTAAATGCTGGGAGCAGCCGCTAGGTAAATGCCGGGTCTCTTCAGTGGGGAGAAACAAAAGAACAACGGACTACTCTTTGCTTAAAGCTGAGTTTTCCAGGGTTTTGAAAGCTATGTGCTAATTTTTATATCTCACTTTTCCAGCAGTCCTGAAAATCTTAAAGGAGCTGAAGTGAGTTTAAGCAAACGATGTTTTCAGAGTTTTGTCCTGTCTCTTGAGATAATTAGAGACTACAGAGGCAACACGGGACAGGAATCACTGGTGGGGAATTCAAGCCGAGACGACAAACATGACAGACGTGGGCAGTGAGTCACTATTTCTTCTTTGGGTCAGCACTGACTGTTTATAATACCCAAGGGGTGATTTATTACAGAAAGTGGCACCATGACAAGCTCTGTACATTGTCTTCACAAAACTGCTCTAATCGTTTGTCAGTATCAACGCTACATCAACAACACATGTGGCCGATGCCGTAGGCCAAGCAGTATGCGTGTATGAGCGCTAGTGATGGGTAGTCCTGCTGTCACATTTCACAGATGAGAACGGTGAAATTAAAAAAAGTTAAATACCTTATTTCTTAACTTTTATTTTATTTTGTGTATGGGTATTATCCCTGCATATACATGATGCTGTATGGGTGCTATGCCTGCATACACACGCATGTTAGGTTGGCCAGAGAGGCCAGAAGAGGATAGCAGATCCCCTGGAACTAGGGTTACAGAAGGTTGTGAGTTGGAACGTGAGTCCTGGAGCTCAGAGGATAAAGTGTTTTCTATTTGAGCAAAGGATTTATGTTCAAATCAACATCCATATACAAAGTCAGAGTAGCGAGTTGCTCCTATAATACCAGCACAGGGAGCCAAGTATTCTAGAGGATCCATGGTCTCCCCATCTGGTGATCTGTGAGCTCCCAGGTCAGCAAGAAACCTTGTCTCAAAAAACAAGGTGGAGGGGGATAAAGGCACCAGAACTTGACCTCTGGCCTTCACACATGCATATGTGCATGTGTGTGTGTGTGTGTGTGTGTGTGTGTGTGTGTGTGTGTGTGTATGTACACTTCCAAGTGCATGTGCACACACATACACTAAACAAGTAAGTCAGTGAATACATGAATACATCTCCTGGACAGAGTTAATTAACCCCACCTTAAAAGTCCTTAAGCTTGTAAGCCAGAGCAAGTGCTCAAGACGCCCCATGCCCACGAGACACCCCACTCCCATGAGATACCCCATGCCCACGAGATGCCCATGCCCACGAGAGCCAATGCCAACTGGTGGTTTTAAATATTCTTCTATTGTTTCTCATTCAAATAAACCAAGCCTATAAGACTTTTTAAAGAGGATATTCCTTGAATTTAGCTTACGGACAATGATCAACTGTGATGTTTCTATAACTTTGAAGTTGGTGAACATGGGGTTCATGGGAGATTTGGGGGGGAGGGGTCATCTAAGTTTTATGTTCTTTTTGTAGCTCACACTCAGGTAGCTTTTTGTTTAGTCCTG
Source organism: Mus minutoides (assembly GCA_902729485.2). NCBI lineage: Eukaryota > Metazoa > Chordata > Mammalia > Rodentia > Muridae > Mus > Mus minutoides. The sequence goes on along the minus strand of CACVCL010018334.1, from coordinate 40,127 downwards.
TTCTCTTACAATTTTATCCAGATTTTAACACCCAAAAGCATGTGACAGTTACCTGATGTATCCCCTCATTTGCATCCCCAGGGAAATCATGACATCTTCTCTCCCACTTGGAACTGCAGCAACCAGTTTCCTTAATCTGGAGTTTGTGTTATGCCAGGTATTGTATGTGGAACATGGGTCATGGCACTTGCGTCTCATAAGCTCTCTGAGCTAAGTGATATGGTGTTCTGACAGAGCAGGGTGATGAAGCTTCAGCAAGGTCCCCAAGGTCACACTGTTGGTGAGGAGCATGGCAGGGAAGAGTCAGAAGCACTTCCTGCATGGTTAACACTTAGCCCAAGATGCCACCTCAATTTTCCAGGTGGCTCCTCTACCACACTTTATTCACACGTATGAATAAAGTAGCACATGCTTTGCACTTGACAAGAAAAAAACATATATGATCTTATCATCTGTTCTATAAGATACCTTAACAGCTTTTAGTGCATTCAACTTTCAAGATGTTTTCACTTTATATTGACAAAGTATTCTGAATTACCTACTCAGAAAAAAAAAAGTATCCAAACTATATCCAAAAGCTATAAAGAATCTTTTTAGATTTGAAAGGTATAGAAAAAAATAAGTTTCGTTTATTTTCACTTCTCAGAATTATAATAATAGCAAATAAACATTAGTAATACATACATACAGACTCCACTGCTATTTCCAGAGAATATTTTGATCACGATGTTTTATTTCCTAAAAGCAAATTTCTCGTGGAATATTACTGAATTGGCATATAGCACAGCAAAGAAGGATAGCTATGAAAACCGTGGTATACAAAACACGACATTTCTAAAAGCAAAGAAAGCATTCGAAAGCCTTCAAAGTTCTGACACTGTGATGAAATTTCATAGGGCTCACAAACAAAGACGAAAGCATTCTTCTCTCCCAGGACCTTGTGAGAAACGAAGCTAAGTGTTCTGCCTATGATGTGCAGTCTACAAATTCCTAACATTAGCCCACAACAGCCATCTGTGCTATTTACCAATACACATCAGTTTGTTTAGTTGCTGCACCTAAATGGAGAGAGAGAGAGAGAGAGGGAGAGGGAGAGAGAGAGAGAGAAATTAGAAGAAGAAGAAGAAGAAGAAGAGGAGGAGGAGGAGGAGGAGGAGGAGGAGGGATTTTGTAAAGTTTAAAACGCCTCCATGGTGAATAGTGAGTTCTATAGAAAGCAGGGCAGTTCTTAATACTGGGCAGCACATTTGTATTGCTTCTTCTTACTTACACTTGGGTATGACCAAGGTAACAGAAAACTAGTTGTTGCGACACTAAAATACTTTTCTGCACATAAGGTGGCAGAGCCAGTCGGCTTTGAAAGATTCTTCACTGAAGATGGAAAGTAGGGAAACAAAAGAGAGTAGTTTCTTCTTCCTCGCGTCTCATATGGTTCATCTTCCACATTTTTTCTCTAATATATGTTTTTTTTTTGATCATGCAATAGAAAAGGAATTCAAAGAAAAAAGGCAGTACATGATTTGTAAGAGATTTCTAATCGACCATATTTCTAGTCTCATCTTGTGTGAGAAACTCTCCTGGGCGTCCTCTTCCAGCCCCATTCCCCAAGGAGAGCTTAGAGTTCCCCAAGTTCATGTTCTCTCCATTCACACGTGGTTTTGCTAACAGCATAGCCATGGTCAGTCTCCTCCATATGACTGGAAGCTTCCTGAGGGCAAGGGACACAACGTTTTCTTTGATGCCACACAATGAATTAAGTAAAAAAAAAAAAAAAAAAAAAAAATTAACCAGTGTGTGTTGCAAGAAAAAAATTAGCAAAAGAGAAATACAAATTTTGGGTATGCTTTTCATTCATGCGGTGGCATTACCTATGTTCTCAGAAAGTTGTGATTTGAAAACTCAAATGCTCATGAAGGCGACAAGCTAGCTTTCAAGAAGGCAGAGTCTGAAACACAAAGAGCTACAGAAAAGCAGAATGAGCGCTGCTGCCCCAGCTGGTCCAAACATGTTTATTTTCCCATCACACATTCAATCTCCCCAACGCTATAGGGGAGCCTGTGCCATTTTTACAGTACCTTGATTTTCTGAGACTTCATTCTGCTCTGTTATTATACCAGCAGGGATATAACAAGAACCACACAATGGGTTCTTACGCCTACCATCTATCCCATATCCCACAACATGCTGTGGGCCCAGCATGGCTTGCTCAGGATGCAAGACCAATCCCTCACACTTTACATAACTGGTTTCCACATCTGAGAGCTGCTTGGTTGATTTGGGGGTTATTTCATTTTGTAGCTTTTTCCGGGGACACGCTGTTTGGGGTTCTTCAGTCCTGTCAGATAATAGCCAACGGCATGCTTTTATATGTGCCTTATTCTTTTTTGCATTCTGCTCCCCCCCCCATCATTCTACAATCTTTGTCAAGAGTCTCAAGTAACTTTCCAAATTCAATGGCATTTTTTCCCTCCTTTCAGTTCCCCTTTTCAGAATTCATAATAGCACTTGACAAAATAGCAAAATGTTTCAAGAAGCCACATTCAAGTAATCTGAGAGCCTGGGCTGAATCCCAGCCTTCAACAAGGCTACTGTTGGTTCCTTCCTACCATGTTGTTATTCTCCCTTTTAAAATATTTTGTGAAACAATCACAGATATGTTCCTTGACAGGTTCTCAGACTGCACCAAAATGGAGAGAAAAGAAAAGGGCCCTTCTGGCTTCTGTGGTATCAGATAATCCTAGGTCCCACCCCACGCCCTCTCTGATCTCCTCATCTGTGTCCCTTGTTCCCTCAGGGCTTGAGAAGGGAACATTGCCTATCTACTCTCACCAATTCTGCAGTTCAGTCTCATCTGTTTTTCCTGAATTCTGCCTCCAAAGTGCCAAGCCTTGCCATGCAAGCTGGCCAGTCTGTTTTAGAACCCACATTAAAAGATGGGTACAGAGATACACATCTATATCCCAGCACTCCTGAGATGACATGAGAGATGGAAACAGGAAAATCACCCAAAAACTCATGAGCCAGAGATCCTGGAATATACAGAACAGTAGCAAACAAGACGGGTGCTGCACTGGTAAGGCGGCAGGCAAGAGCTTGTTCTCCAAAGGTGGCCTCTGACTTCTACACATGCACTGTAGTCCATGGATGCCTAGCTCTGTCTGTCTCTCTGTCTCTGTCTCTGTCTCTGTCTCTCTCTTGTGTATGTGTGTGTGTGTGTGTGTGTGTGTGTGTGTGTGTGTGAGAGAGAGAGAGAGAGAGAGAGAGAGAGAGAGAGAGAATTAAGTACCAGTTTTGTGCCCTACAAAAGATGTCATTCTGTATTTCCAATTATCTTTACAAATAAACACAATGTATCAGACCTTCAGATGCACCATATACTTCCTGTCCCTTGGGTTGCAGTCTGTAAACTCTGATCCCTCCCTTTTGCCCTTGCATATTCTGCTATAAACCTGGCTCCCATCCTTTCCTCTGAAAACTTAATCCATATTAATTAAGTCTCAATTCCATTCACCCAGGAAACTTAGAATTCTAAGAGAACTATGAGTTTCCAAGCTTTCCCATCTCCGGTTCAGCAATGCAGGGCTCATAAATAAATCTTCCTTAAGGTCATCTACAATCATATTTTTCACTGTCCAAAAGGCCAAAGATCAAAATGCAACGATCAAAACCCACTCTGTTACCAGCATTCTGGGGTTTCTGCAATATCTACCACTCTTCCAACCTTGTACCTCCATTTCCTTTGAGTAACTGGCTTAGTCTTCTGTGCACACCCTCCAGTTGCCTATGTTGATGGTTCACTGCTAGCCCATCACATAAAAGTGTTTGACAAACATTTGTTAACAGGATAAATGGCAGCAGACAAAAAACGCTTACCCTGAACATGCATTGAGGTGGGGTGTACTTTAAAGTTCATCAAATCCAGAGAAAGAAGTCCAACAAGCCAATGAAATAATGGGAGTGGACACTACTAGAAAAGCCCCTGGAGGGCTTTCTCCCTAAAAAAAAGTTAATAGTTTGTTGGAACACAATGCATTTTCTAGACTTAAACCAAAAGAGAAATGGCTACTTGCCAAGGCAGCTCCAGTGCTACACAGATATTTTTTCTGTTGTTTAGAAGAAATTCACTTCCTGCTTTTCTTTATTTACTTAAAAATGGGTGTCACCTATCAGACTCATTTGTCAAGGGCTGAACAGTTGCAGCATAACAAATTTGAACCTTTCATTATGAATAATGCATCATTAGCATACCAGCCAAAAGATGCTGAGTATTCGACCCCCAAATCCTGGTACCAAAAGAGAAAAGGAATCTTACTTGGTAAATTAAAACATATGTTCCATGTTTGACTCTCAACATCCATAAAACTGAAGGGAGAGATGCCAATTTGTCTAGTAATGATGATAAAGTTGGAAGAACAGTGGGGAAAAAAATCAGCCCCTAGGAGAGTACGTTCCAGATAATCTCTCTCCTATCTGGGCTTTAGATATGGTTTATGGGGAAATTTTTGTAGAATTTAAACCATATAACACTAAAGATATTTTTAAAATAAGTAACAAAGTTCCATAGGGTGTTGCCCTGCTGGCGTTCCCATTGTTATTGGGGGTGGGGGGAGCTCGGTGAACTCAACAGTAAATCAATGCTATATCCTGTTTCATGCTTGACTCTTAGAATTTCTACTTGACTAGTAATAATGACCCATCAAATACTGGGCTATTCAAAGAATACTCAGGCTCCCTGTTCCTGGAAGGGTCTCACTCACACTCCCAGAAGCCCCGGAAGGTAGATTTATCATCCCACCAGACTCTCTATCTAGACCTTTTAACACCTCTTTATGGTAGCCAAAGAATTATCAAGACATCACAAATGAGTTCAACAACAACACTTCTGATAGCAAGCGTTATATGATGTGGTCCAGTCTGGGGCAGAAGAAGAACAGGGGCAGGTTGCACAGTGACAAAGAGGACAGGACTGTCAGTCTACATGGAATCCCTCCTACTTGGAATGCAAATGTGCATGTAATGGCGGTGTAACATGGACCTGCCTATCAATCACCTAGCGTGGGGAAAATGTCCCAGGAAGCCAGTAGAGAAATAACATTCGAGTAATCTAGAAGCCATGGCCAAACCCCTGTCCTCAACAACTATTGATTCATGCTGTTGTGTTCTTTAATTAAAAAAAAAAGTCACAAAGCAATTCTGCTTGAGGAATATAGCATATACAGGAATCTCTAGAATTATATTAACCCTTTGAATGAGCAGAATAATAAGGGGCCCCACTTCTAAAAAGTAAATTTAACTGTATTTCTATCCTCAATTCCTTTCCCCAAGATCCCCCTACTCCCCTACCAAAAGTACACCAGCCATGAAACCATGCCTCATCTCAGTATTGAAATCCAGCTGTTTTCTGTCTTGATACATGTATTGCTCTTGCCCGACACAAAAGGGAACTCCAGTTTATACGCAAACACCAGGAAACAGATGTCCTGTGTGTGTTCTGTGCTCAGTGGTCCTCTGCCATATTTGACCAATTTAAACTACCAAAAAATCATCTAATACTGTGCAACCTACTCCTTCAACTTTGCTCAGCTGCTCTTATTTTAACAATGTCAACTCAGATGCCTCAAAACTTTTTTTTGCTTTTTAAATATTATGCTTCACCTGTATTTTTCTAGAATAATTATAATTCCCCTAATAGTTACAAAGTAAGTTGAGTAGCTGCTGTGGACAGAGGCATATGCTATCCTCTGATTATTATTATGATTATTATTATTTAAGTCTCATTCTACTCACCATTCATACCATTGAGTTTTAAAATACCATATAACTTGACTGGGACCCAAAAGGTTCGCAGAGGAGTCATTTAATACTCTGAAACTTCTGTAGCAATGAAAAGGTCCTAAGATGCCTTTGTTATTGAAAACTCATCTTTTAACACACACACACTCTCACACATACACACACACACACACTCAAAACTGGGGATAGTGTTTCAGGAATAACCAACACCATGGAAAGGTAGAGTTGACATTTATGTGTTAGACAAATGCTGTGTGGGTTTCAATCCTATTACTCTTGCCTACTATTTGGGAGTGTTGGCTTACTGTGCTTATGCCAAGTTTACTGTTGGAAAGCATCTTTAGTGCCGTGTTCAAAAGAGGATCCTGCATAGCTGAAGAGATGGTTACAAACTTGGAAGACAAAAACTCAAAAGCATCTACCACAAATCACTTGAGGATAAATGCATGCACGCACGCGCGCGCNGGGGGGAGGCCAGGATTGAGGACATCCAATGAGTTAAATAAGAACTAGCCAACCCCTCCTAGAGTAGCAAGGGTTGTGTATGGCATTTTTACTATTTCAATGAACCACTGAATGCTTTCACCATGCTATGAACCTCTTTGCTAAAATGGTTGATGTATTTATATGCCTCATTCATCCCTCTGTAAACTCTGAGAGACAGGGACTATATTACATTCAACTTGGTTTCTTGAAATGTAACACAATACCTACAAAGTCAATACCACTTGATGTTAGCAAACACATAGATGACCAACTGCACACTATATATTTAGCAGTCCTGTTAAGAACAGAGTTTTGTTCCCACCTATGTCTCTTATCCAAGCACTCTTGGGGCAGAAGAGTCATGAGTTTGAGGCCAGCTTGCACTACAAAGACAGACCTTGTCACAAACAACAACAAAATGCAAAAGTGCTTTTCCAGGCACTGATTTATACGAGTGAGAGTATTTCCCTACTCTCATGGGCTGAGCATTCAGATTAAAGAAATGGGAATAGAATAGTAAGACAAATACTCAGTAGCCCCAAAGAAACACTTCACAGAGATTTAAAACGGGGAGCTAGAGAACAACATTTAAATTGTGCAAAAAGTTCTTCTGCAAGGATGCTAATTTAAGCTGAGATACACATCACAGGTCTACAAGAAGCCTTCAGCCAGCCAGGCACTGGGGAGAGAGAAGCAGCCCTGGGATGGAGTTAAACAGAACCATGTCATCTAGTCAGGGTCAATCATCCTCCAAAGAGGCCCTTCCTTCATCTCAGCACCCCTATCGTGCCGTAATTCCCCCAGAGTGCTTATCCTAACCAAATCAGACCATGGACTGTTCTGTTCTCAGGAAGCTTGTTCATTCTAGGGGAACAAAAATTGTCCTCTTTCCACTGTGGCTCTGGCTTCTGAACAAGCACCTGGCTTACGCTCAGCACACACACTCACATTTTCTCTCTCTCTCTCTCTCTCTTTCTCTCTCTTGTGTGGGCTGCAAGGATGAATAAGAGGATCCATCCAGCTGTGATAAGAGAAGAACCTGAAGATTGACATTTTATCTGAAATCATGGAGATTCATGAATATGTATGCATATATACATGTATATACACACACACACATGTATATATATATATATATATATATATATATATATATATATATATATATATATATATATACACACACATGCATAGATACACACACACACACACACACACACACACACCCCTACCTTGGAGCTTGGTACTACTCTGTTACAGGAGCCAAGAATAGATCCTCAGCTTAAATATAAGGAAAAAAAAATTAACACTAGAATTTTAAAGAAAGTCATTACAGAGAAGCAGGAGAAAGTGGTGTTGCATGTGGTCCCAGAGACAGACAGACAGACTGTGTGTGGGGGGGCAAGCAAACCAGTCAGGTTGGCATGATGAGCTCACTGTGGGACAGGTAACTGGCAGGAACTATAATGAACAGAAGACAGAGCCCTGGATCTCTAAAGCACTTTTTCTTTGGATGAAATTGAGGTTTAATTTAAGGCCCTCCTCCCTTCTCCTCTTCGAGGTTAAACACATACAACAAGAAGCAAGCATAAAAGTACAGATGTCAGCCTGACTCCCACATTACTAAACATATCTCATCATGTACAGGTGCACTGGAAAGCAGGTGCACCTGCACCTGATGAGACCTGAAGAGAAGATCAGACAGCAGGGCACATCTGGACAGAGACTTATAGAGCACAATGACACCAGACAATTTAAATAGAGACACAACCTCGGAGCATTACAGAGAATGAACACTTAACCTGGGCACAATGAGCGGCCTACTTCTGAGAGAGAGGAAGACAACCAGACTAACCTCTCCATCCCCCGCTGTATTAGTGGCTATAGATGGTAGAAATCTATCTAAGTAGAAAGAGACTACGGTCCGTCTTGGGCGGATTAGTTGCATCTCTCACCTTGACATGCTTCACCTGGATGGATAGGAGACAGGCACAGTACAAGATCTGTTTTCATGGCTATGCCTGACCTCCCACTATGCGAGGGCTACTCAGCTCATTAGGGGTAATGTATTTGTATCATTGCTGTAAAAAGGAAAAAAAAGAACCTTTTGGGTACTTCACTTTCTGATCAGAGTGCCAAACAGGGCATATCAGTCAGATGTTATACTTGGACGTATATTTTCTGAATTATCAGAAGGAACTGTAGGAAGTGATACCATCTGGTACAGCAGCCGAGGCTCTTGGACTCCACTTGGGGACCAAGAACTTTAAGGTGTAAACAGGTACATTACCAAAGTTAAGTCGAGGCTGTTACATTTTTACAGCCTGCAAGGTACACCCAGATATATGTCCAGTGTTCCCAGGAATCACGTCCTGACACCCCACTCCCAGCCCCAGAGTAGCACAGCTTAGTTTTTATGTACCCAAACAGGATCAAAGCCTGCTAATTTTCTCCTGTCTTTTCTGCACTGTGAATGGCAAAATACAAACTTGGCAAAATCCTCTCGGGAGAAAAAGAATCGTGTAAGCGGTTGAACAGAAACATATCATAAAATATTTAAAAATGGCTTCTGCTAAAGTGCAGCCATTGGCCTGGCATTCAGGGGCTTTGATGAGCAGGCCTCAAGATCTCCCTCCTCTTACACCTCTGCAGTGACCTCTTGGCACCCCTGGTAGCTGTTCCTGTTTGAATTTGTGCTCAGGAATTCCTCATCTCTTTGACCACCATTATTCAAGATGTAACTTAACCCGGCTCACCAAGCCTTCCGCATTCCTCTGTCCTCAAAGCCACACCAAGTGTCTATGCAATAGTATTCTTAGCTATCATGCCTGTCTTCTGAGATGTCCTCTGCTGCTGCTCGGTCATCTCTGCCCAAGTCATCTGTGTGTCCACTGAGTACTGTTAGACAAACCCACAATGCTTAGCACACAGGGTAATAGAGCACTCAAAAGTGCATACCACTTCCCCATAGGTCAGAGGCAAGGAAAGCATCTTGGGGACACAGCTTTCCAAACCTCCTCTCTAGTAAAGCAGCAACTCATATGTCTGACTTTGGGTGGAAAAAAAAAAAAAGCCCTGTCCAAGGCTGCTGTCCTTACCGCTCTGCTCAGACGGAAGTCATTTTAATCTGAAATAGGCCAGGCCACATCACCACTTACTTTGAAGGGCCTGACCGCTCTGTCTGAACACGGCAAGGGGCAGGAGTGAGTTTCCCAAGATTCATTGAGAGGTGAGTCAGTACTGTACGCTCAGATTAGAACCGAGTCCACGAGGCTAAGAGGCTCGAGCTCTTGAAACATTTATGATATGCCAGTCAGGAGCAATGGACGACAGCCCAAGGAAATGGTAACGGGAGCCCGAGCTTTTCGCCTCAAGATGACTGGTTAAAACTCAGCTTAGGAACCACCAAAAATATATAGCCCTCCAGTGCAATAAAGCAAGCTGTTTGTGACCCAGAAAAAGTAACCGTAAGGCATGGGCCTCTCTCACTGGTGCACAGTGAGGGATGAGGCAGCCATATAACCTAAAAATAAGGTGACGCGCACACAGTTCCTCAAAGAGTGGACGTCTCCTTCCAGACAACTACAGAGACCCGACCTATTCTCTCTCACACAAGCCATGACGAAATTTAAAGTGCTTGCAGTTAATCATGGATTCGGTCAAAACTAAACTTCAGCTAAGACTTGTTCTTCCCTTCTCTGATTTTTTTAAAAGTTGGAACCTGATATTTAAAGCAACAGTGTCTGTAATTCTACAGTAACACTGCTACTAGTGCATCACCTTATTTCATACTAGAATTTCCCGCCTGTATCTACAAGATATGTTTGAGCTGGAGAGCTGACTCAGTGGGTGAGAACACTGGCTGCTCTCCCAGAGGACCTGGGTCCCATTCCCAGCACCCTCGTGGCAGCTCAACCCTCTGCAACTCCAGCTCCCGAGGAACTGACACTCTCTTCCAGCCTCCACAGACATCAGGCTTGAATGTGGTACCCAGACATAGACATAGGCAAGATAGCCATACATGGATAAAAGGAAAAGTACATGCCACTTGACATAAGAATGTCTGACTTGAATCTGTGAACCAAGCAGCTGGCTCCAATTCTACGTCTTCCAAACTGGGTAACAGTGACTTATATTTACAGACCACTGTAAGGTCTAACGGTGAAATGAGCTGTTGCTACACACAAACGTATTAACTCCACCAACCACCTTAATAAAGTAAGACCACAGCCACCCGTTTGTCTTCACCAAGAAGGGTACCCTGCACTTGAATATGAGGTTCTAGGCTAGTTCCAAAGATCCACCTTTCTCTGTGCCCCCAGCTCCACGTGAGGTGACCGGCCTTTTAAAATAAAACTAAAAAAAACCAGAGGCGCTGAACTCAGATCTTCATTCTCAGGATGCAGGCCCTGAACCAACTGGGCCAGCCCCCAGCCCGGTGATGGAAAAGTTTTAAAGCATGTTTTGAACAAACTCTCAAGGCAACCTGAGTAATAACGCTTTGGTCACCTCAACATTATCCTTAAAAACGTTTGAACCTTTCAGATTCAAAGTGATCTTTACCAATTTCTTTCACTACCTCACGCCTCAAAAAAAAAAAGTTTCTAACTTAGAACTTTAGGCAGAAAATATTCTTGATAAGTCAAAAAAACTAAATTGACAGATTCCATATTTTTAGTATTTGTGTACTCGAGGGTAGCCCTGTCCATAAAAACAGCAGAGCTTCCTAAATGTGTGCCAAATGCATGAGACAAGTGAACAGGGCAGGGTGGGGGGGCTCAGGTTTATCGTGAAGGGTTTTGTAAAGCTTTCTACATATGTAAGATAGCCTTCCCCTGGGGGACAGTGAGCTCTTCCTTTCCCCACTGATAGCTGCAGAGGAAAGACATCCAAACCACAGGCTCATGATGGGGAAGAGGTGTCCAAGGCTCACTAGAAACAAGTCCCCATTCAGAGCTTGCCAGAACTACTGAGATTCAAGAGGAAGCCCTTGAATTGAATTCTCCTCATTTTCATCCCATTTGATGAGTCCTGCCAAACAAGAACCATGAAGCACAGCACTGCGGTCCTAGTAAATACCCCCATTTGTACTGTGTTTCTCTTCTTAACGTTCCCTCTTCAAAGAAATATAGTTTTACAGGTAATCCCTCAAAGGGAGTGAGTGCTATTTTCTATTTGTTCCTTCCTTCCTTTGCTGCTAGACTGTCCTTTTGGAGGCAGCCTGATTCTTAATCATACCTAGAACTCGACATAGGTTCTTGCGTTCGTTAGCTGACTATCGACTTTAACACACCATTTCTATCTATCACTCAGCATTGAGATTTATTTTGGCAAAAAGTGTCACACCACATGTCTGGAAACTAGGACTTGAGACATTCATCTGTGGGCATGGAGACAGTTAATTTGTAAATCTTTACCCAAAAGTCAAAGTAAGCCTGTCCTCAAGTCATCTGTTAAATTATATGCACATTTAAAATCAATTTTTCAAAACCTTCAGCTGATAAAACAGACCTTTCTACAAATAGACAAGTAGAAATCAGCCCGAACATCCATGAAGCAAAAATCTGAATGATCAGGTTCATATTTCAACCTTGTCTAAGTTTTTCAGATTTTTAAAAGAATACTATTAATCTATTCCTGTTATATTAACTGAATAGCCTTTATTATTAATGTGGCAAAGATAGTGTTCTCGAAAAACTGTCGTCAGTATGAATATCGTGGCAACATTTAAACACTGAACTGTGAGCAACACAATGATTTATTCAACTAAGTAAGGTACTAGCACTTCAGATGCTATTTCAAACACAATTCCTTCAATGATTGCAAATAGATGTCATTAGGTGAAACTGATTATAAATGAGTTCAGGTTTTACTAAGGATCTTGTCCACTTGACGTCTGCAGGATACCAAGGACACTGCTTAAGAACTTTCTTCAACTGTGATAAACTACTAATGCATGTAGCTTTCTTTTTAAAGATATAATATAATAATAGTGAAATCTTGGGGTTCAGACTTCCTTAGGGTATATGAAAGGGTCTCCGCTGACCTTCCATGGAAGAGACAGGATACAGAACAAAGTGGCAGGAAACAGAGAAGGGACACGGGTACTCAACTGGCTGCTCAAGTGTTTGATGAGCAGGTTCAGGATTTACGACCAGTGTATATTGACCTAAAGGCCCAATCTCAAAAGGCCATTGCCCAGACAGCACACAGTGACTTTTCCTAAGAAAGCCAGAGTCCCTAGTCAGAATTGCAAACAAGATCAGTAAATGCTGGTGAAGATACTGAAAAGGGGAACCCGTGTTCATTGGGAATGTCAACTGGAGCAACCACACTAAGAATCAGTGGGAGGCGCCTCAGGATTCTAAAAATAGGATAACCTCTGACCTAGATCTCTACACCAGAGACCTAGGTATCTATAACAGACATACCTGCACATCTATGTTCACTGCTGCTCTCTCTAGTCACAATAACTAGAAAACAGAATCCATCTAGGTATCCATCAACTGGTGACTGAATAAGAAAGGTGTGGTAAATATCTATAAAGAAATTCGACTTGGCACTTAAAGAAAAATGAAAATGGTAAGATTTGCAAGAGAAATGGACAAAACTGGGAAGTGTTTCGTCATTTCCAAGGTTACCCAGACCTAGAAAGGCAAGTGCTTTAAGTTCTCTCTGCACAGATCCGAGCTTTGAGCTTTTAGATTTCTGTGTATAAGCTGGACAGAGTTGTCCATAGAGGCTGAAGAGCAATAAAACAGGCATGAGATGAGAGAGGTCTTAAAAAGGAGCTAGTAAGGCACCTGTGATATGAAAGGGGGAAAATGAGAGAGAGAGAGAGAGAGAGAGAGAGAGAGAGAGAGAGAGAGAGAGAGAGAGAATGAACAAACTAAGACTAGACAGATTTAAATGGACTTAAGGGTTGCAGGGTAGGAGACAAATAGGGGTTGATGAACAGAAACTAATAAGAAAATGCTACATAGAAACCAAACTACTTTATAAGCTACCTAGAAGATATAATAAACATATTAAAAGTTTGAACAGTGGTATTTTCTGAGGATAGATAATGCTGTTCCCAGCAGCCATAGGTTTTAAAACTAACTAACAAAAAAGGCTAGGTGTGAGAAACCTCCTTAGGAGTCAACCAGAGAACCCTGGAAACTCCAAAATCAACAGAAGCTCCTGCCATGTTCCTATTCACCCACCAGAACTAGTCAATAAGACTCTTTGCTGAAGTCTCTACACACACTGCATACAGTACACAGATAAGTCAAACTGGACCTGAGATGAATGTTTTCTAGCTACTGGTTAGTGTTCATGGTGCTGAAAGGTGCCACGATGCTTTTGGAAGTGGGTTACATCTGGCTGACATCATTCCACATTCTGACTACCAATGCCGTGTCGCCAGCCACCCCAGTTCCTTATTCCACAGCCTCACGGAGCTATCACCACCATTCCTTCCCCATGGTGGGCTGTTCTCTTTCAAAACCATGAATAATCCTTTCTCTTGGGCTGTTTCCTATGAGGTTGTAATCCCCCTCCACACTCCAGTCCTTTCACCAATTCCCCCAACAAAGTCCCTGAGCTCAGTCTGATGGTTCCAACCAAACATATTATTTTTAAGTCAAATGGTCTTAGTTAGGTGAAATGTCTATTTTGATTAGACATTTCATTATACTATAATGATACTATAGTAATAATAAATGTATAAATTATAATTATAATATAATACATGTCTATGAATAATTAAATCAGGGTATTGGATATGTGTTTTTAGGCCCTCTAGTTTCTTGCTTATCAAGGCAGTCAGATAGAACACTCTATTAACAACTCTGTGTGTATGCAGTTTTAAGTTGGCCCTGGGAATGCCCACCAAATCCTCTACCACTGAGTTGCTCCCAGCCCATCCACCCGAATTACTTTTAATGTGTGAACTACACGTGCTTGCTAGAACTCATATGATCAGAATGGTAACACTGGAGAAAGAACCTTGTGAATCCTACACGACAACATAAATCTGTGTCGTTGAAAGATTATAACCCTTGTTTTATAAACTAGGTATCAACTTGAGGAGCTTGGCACTTCTCTCTGCCTAAGGAGAAGTCGATGCCATAAACTGAGAAACAGGACAGTAGGGCGAAGGGTTATAAAATTGTGTCATTTTTCTCTTGCTTTACATCCCCATCAAACAATGCCAACGAATAGGTCCCTGTAACCATGACCTTTGACACCAGTCTCAAGTATCATTCCTGAAAATGATCAGAAGGTGGCCACTGATGGCAGGCTGCTAATACAAAAACACACTTGAACAATAAGCCAGGATCTTTGTCCTTTTTCTAAGCGTGCCGCCTCACGTGCTCACCCCTGAGCAAGAGGCAAGAAGGACATCAATGCCTAGCAGTATCGGCTGCGACATTCAGTTAGCCCTGCATTCCATAGCAGCACAGTGCCCCATTTGTTTAAATAAAAATCCACAAAGTATAAGCATCTACTACCTCTTTACATTAAAACCCTATGTGTATAATGGGCCAGCTGTTTAATCTGTATTTTAAGAAAGAATATTTAAGTGAAAAGATATTTATATCATATAGTAGAGGTATGTGTGTGTTTAATAATCTTGCACTGTGGGTTACAAAAGCCAATGTGTATTTGTGGACACAGAAATCAAATGCTGTGTTGAGGTTATATTAATTTCAGTGTATGACTAAACCCATAAAACATATATATACAGATTAAATTAGAATATAAATATATAGCAAAGACCGAAATGATTATTTCTCATATAGACTGTTTTGGTTCCTTTAATGTTAAGTTGACACAAGCTAGAGTCATCTGAAAGGAGGGAGTCTCAACTGAGAAAATTCCTCTATAAAATGGGACTGTGCGCAAGCCTGCTGGACATTTTCTTAATTAGGATTTGATTGGAGAGTAACCAGCCCATTGTAAATGAGGTCATCCCTGGGCTAGTAGTCCTGGGTTCCATAAGAAGGCAGTCTTAGCAAATCAGGAGGGGTAAGCCAATGTGCAGCACCCCTTCCTATCCTCTGTATCAGCTCCTGCCTCTAGGTTCCTGCCCTGTCTGAATTCCTGTCTCACTACCCTCAGTGATAGACTATGGTTGTAGAAGCATAAACCAAATAAACCCTTTTCTCTCGCTTTTTACTTTTGGTCATAGAGTTTCATCACAGCAGTAATAACTCTAACTAAAATATACACATACTCTGAAATAACATGAGGAGCTACAGAGAGATTGGGTATGAGCAATAAATTCAAAAGAAAAAAATTCTAGTCAAGTAAGAGTTTGCCACTAAGCCTGACTCCTGACATTTGATCCAATCTCCAGAATCATATGGCAGAAGAAGAGAACTGGATTTCCAAAATTTACACACACACACACACACACACACACACACACACACACACACACACCACATGCATGTACTCAAATAAATGTAAAGAATGCTGGGGAAAGTTCTTTTAAAGTTCTCCATGAATCTGTATCATTCTGAGAGGAGGCAGTAGTAGGTATCAATCATTTCAGATGTCAAAGACCTGGGCTAACTCCATGCTCACCCTATTTCTTACCCGCCTCTCCACATGACATCACTTCCTTTAAGGAACAGGCTAGAGGAAAGGCCTGGATCTGGTGCCACTCATGAACACATGCTCATGAGGGCTGTTGAGGCCCGCCACGAGGCTTGCACAACTGCTGTGGGTCTGCTTAGGAGCTACTCAAGTGAAGCCTTCCTCCACACCCCACTTTTCCGCTCCTGTCAACCTACCGTCTAATTTCTGTTGATCAAAAGCTGTTATCACCACTACTTGAATGTTTCTGCTACACTATATATAATGTGCCTCTCCCTTCTAATCTGTCAAGAAGGCAAGTTTTAAAAATTAAAATGGTAATTACTCTTGCTTCTACTTATGCTCATTCTTAGCCACATTTCCCAAATCACAAAAACCTGAAGATGGCCGGGTAGGTTAGAAAAGGTATCAAGATCATGATCTCTGATCTGTCCCCAGGGTGATGCTTTCTGATAGACTCCCAGAAAGCATTGCTCTGCAATTAATGGTTAATAAACTCTTAAAAACATGACCATTTGTCCACATATTCATTCTATTTTAGATCCCATTTCTTCTATCCCTAAATATTATTATTTTCCCAAACTCCTGCCCTTTACCTATCGCTATAAACTGTTTATCTTGTAGGAGTTTATCTAAGGCTAAAGTCAAAGGGCGCTCATCTTCAGATCTGCAGTGTTACCTTACATGCTCCTTCCTATGCCAACAGCGACCATCTCCCATGAACACATTTTCTAGACCCGTCAATGTAACTCTCCCAGAAGCTTTCAGATTGTTGTGTAAGTCTACCTCATCTCCCACCTTGAACCAGTTCATCCTGCTTTTTCGTATGTAATGGTCATATTGGCAACCTAGAAAGCAGAGACTTTTAACCTTACCCCATACACAGAATTGGCCTCCAAAGCTTTGCAGTCTGGACAGTGAGTACCTTTGTCTGTGTCTATGTGCCTTGGTCCAAGTTTTCCTCCAGCCTCATCTGCACGGTGGCAACAGCATCCTTCTTAGACTCCATGACTCCAATCCCACCTCCCTGAAACTGACCTCCACATGAGCTCCAGAATGATCATTCAAAATGTCAACACTTTGAGGGTTCTTTTTCTTCTTCATCTCTTAAGTTCACTCCAAAATCAGAGGCGGCCTATCAAAGCTCCCGGGTTGGTTTTCTCTAACCTCTCTGTGGATGCCTACACATAAGCACAGATTGTGTTTCCTCAGCCACTGTGCTGGAGTCTTGCAGCCTCTCCCTTTTCTATATGAATATCTTCTCTTCCGTCTCTCTCTATCCAGCAGGACTGATGGATATTTACAGTAAGCATGAGAGCCACAGGCCAGGCCAGGGCACCTGGGCTGACTGCATCCCACAGCCCCTTCTTCTCTAGATTGGAAGTGCTTACGAAGCCTCCTGGCTTGTTTGGGGCAATTACTAGCTCTCACTTTACAAAAACTTCAGACCATCTCTTATATCACTCTGCCTCTTTACCACAGCTTGTTCACGTTCTTCTGGAGAATGTAAATCAGTGATGTGATCTCTGTCTGGCCGGTGGCATCTTTGTCTGGCCAGTGGCACTCTTCTCTTATGGCTCTTCTCAAAGACACTGTGTTCCTGGCCCAAACTTAGCCCTACTTAGCTGGGTCATGGCTAGACGTCCTGGCAAAATTCTTCCAGTCCCGTATGCCTCAGTTCAAAAATTCTGCCCTCGGCTGACGCCCTTCCTCCCCTACCCTGACTCAGCACCTCCGAGACTTTGAACACATTTTCATTGTACGCTATTCACAGTGCAACTGTTTGCTTTGCTCTCTCATTAGGCTACAAGTCCTTTAAAGAAAGAATGTAGTGCTGGGCGGTGGTGGCACATGCACCCACGTGGGAGGCAGAGCCAGGTGGATTTCTGAGTTCGAGGCAGTCTGGTCTACAGAGTGAATTCTAGGACAGCCAGGGCTACACAGAGAAACCCTGTCTTGAAAACAAAAGCAAAAACAAATGAATGAAAGAAAGGAAGGAAGGAAGGAAAGAAGGAAGGAAGGAAGGAAGGAAGGAAGGAAGGAAGGAAGAAAGAAAGAAAGAAAGAAAGAAAGAAAGAAAGAAAGAAAGAAAGAAAGAAAGAAAGAAATGTAGTGTTTATTTTTTTATTTATGGTACCAAATAGTGTCCTAGAAGGTAACAGATGGCTAAGGAGAAACTGCATGGACAAAGCATTTGTTTGTTTGTATTTTTGTTTTTGTTTTTAACAGTTCATATTTACTATGAAAGAAAGTCACAACTAGAATTTCATCTAATCCCCCGAGTCAGATGGTGCGCCTCGGGGCTTTTACTTATTCCAATGCCATTTGCCTGTTTTGCTTAATCTTATTTTTACTTTCACAAAGTATCTAATGGGTTAATTAAAGCAATTATGAAAGACTGACCTGTTTCAGAACTATTGACTTAGTACTACTAATTAAGTTACTCACTGTATCTGCCTACCAATGAGCATGGGTAATAAACTTCACTCCCACAGATGGCCTGATTCATCATCCTATCTCCAACACACCATTCGTAAGTGGCCCACTGCATCTCCACAGAAATGGACACTATTAAAGACACAGATCACAGTCTATTTTTCTTAACATGCATCAAGGAATGTATGATCTTTCCAAGCTAACACTTGCCCTTCACAAAAAACACACTGAACCACAGGATAAACGTTCCTATACTCTAAGCTCGCACTACAGGATAAACTTTCCTATACTCTAAGCTCATCTTTGTTTGTAGTTTATTCTTTGGATTTTCATGATGTCATTTTATAAACTGCTAGACAAAACTAGCCCTGCCCCTCCTCGTATTGATTTATCTATTTAAAAAAATCAGAGTTCATTCTTTATCTTCTGAATGCGTCTTGTAAATTTATAGTAAACTAATAGAGAAATATTTCCTTATGATGGAAACCCTCTAAAACCAAAACACAAGAGAATGAGGGGGCTTCTGCTGCTAAATGGTTGATGGATATGACTCGAAAAACACCACAACAGAGCATGGAGAACGGAGCTGCGCATGGAGAAGGGAGCTGCGCATGACAGAAGGTGCTCCATCACACCCTGCAAAGGCCTTTCCAACAGTCTACGTATTACCCCTTCTTTTCTCCTCCCACGTCTCTCAGAGGTGGAACTCTGCCAAGAATGCAAAAGCCTGTTGAACTCTGCAGCAGTTTTATAAAACTGGCAACTGTCCACAAAGCCTCTAAGAGGGACCACTGAATTCAGCGCTGCTCTGAGCCACAGCCCCCTGCCCTTGAGTTAGAGAGCCTGCCTGCTGTGGCGGTGGCAGCAGCGGGTACTTAGGGGCACTTCTCCTGCTTCTTTCATAAGTGGCAAAGAGCAAAATTGGGAGAGAGAGGAAAAACAAGCAACTGTTTTAGTACCACTGGCCAAATGTGAATAATCTCCACTTCAGATGTATTTCCCTGATCTCCCAGGGGGGGAAAAAAAAAGTCAACAGCACAGGAAGAAAACCACTTCTTTAACCCTCTGATGACAGAAACAAATTGTTTTGCAGCTCGGGGAAGAGATTTGTCACAAATGTGCAAACCAGACCCTGTATCCTAGACATTGTGCAGGCCCACAACATCACATTTTTAGAGAATTTGAAAGTGATCCCCTAATAACACAAGTGATTTTTTTTTAATGCAAAGCTCAGTCTTGATGGCTTAGCGTGCTGGGTTTGTGTGTGTGATAGCAAACATAGCTTCCCGTGTTATTATGGCATGTGCTGCAATCCTCAGCTCATCACACGGTTTGTGAAATGGCTAATTCTGTTATTGTTTAATGGACACTCTTAACATCAGACATATTTAAAAGTACACAGCTATTTGTGGCAAATCAGGCAATAAAGAGGCTTGGTGACTATGTCAACCATTCTATGAGTCACTGCTTGGAGGCAATCTTCATAAAAGATGTCCTTATGGTAACCCTTCATAAGCGCTACACATTGCATAAGCATTTCCATATGTATCTGAAGAGAGACAACATATGTAGAAAGAAATAACGAGCTCTAAATAATAGATGGACCTAAAGTCTGACTCCTTGGCTCTGCCACCGAGCAAGTAAGAAATTAAGTCAATTGCATAACTAATGTCTCCTCAACTATACAATGACTATGAGAAGTCAACCTTATAAGGGCATCATAAATGTAAAAGGAGGAAATATGTGAAGATACTCTCTAAAGGACAAGCATAATAGGTGACCAATAATTGCCAACATCTATTCTTCAGTAAGAAAAATAAAAGTAACCTTGACAACAGTAAGGTACGACTAAGATGCAAACATACTAAGAAATCAAAGATCCTCCTGTTAGGCTTCCTAATAATTTGATACAACAATAAACGCTGCATTTCTCACCAGGTATAACAATAAAAACAAAATTGGTGCTTTTAAAATACATGCATTTAAGGACAAATATCCAATCAGTTCAAAGGAGAGAGCAGAATCAAAAGAAAGCATCCCAGAAGATCTGACATCAAGCTGAGCTTTGAGAAATCAGGAGTTGTCCCAGTGGAGAGGTGACAGAGAAGACAGTGGTTGGTGGAATATGCCACCGAAACAAAGAGACAGTGTGGGAAGGCCACAAGGCTATCAGACCGCATCTGCATCCTTGGAAATCCAAACATGTCAGCCATGCTCAAACACATTTACCAAGAATATCATGTTGACACACAGGAATTCCACCTTGGCAGGTAATCAGAGTGTGACGCTGCCAACCTTAGAGAATACACCGTTTTCTTGATCTGAGACATGTGCATGACGGGTAGCAACTAAATAAGGAGATGGAGAGGCCAAAATTCATTTTGAATTGAAGCCGTAATGGGACCATGGCATAAGAAAATGAGTGAAGCAAGGAACACAATCACCAAGTAGAGAAAAGTGGGGGACTGGAATAGAGAAGAGGGGGTAGCATAGACATATAGGAAATTGTCTAAAACTCCATTGGTTGCTTAAAATACACAATATAATCCATCAGGTTAAAGAAGAAAGAACAGATCTGTTGACTCCCTAATGGTATTCAACATTCATAAGGAAATGACCCAAAAAACTAAGAATCAAAGTTCCTTAAACTTCCTGAAGGTCACTCATGCCACTGAAACAAACATCCCCAGTACTCAGTGTGGAAATTAGCTATGCTATCGCAAAGCTTGTAGGTAAGGAGAAAACAATGCACCCCTCCCCACGCCCTCACACACACACTATTCATCTCTGATGCTCAAATCAAAACCCTGGCAAATGCAGTTAAGTGAAAACAAAGACAAAAAAAAGAGAACAACACAACTGTGTGTGGGGGTGGGTGTATGTGTGGGTGTGTGGGTGTGGGGTGTGGGTGTGTGTGGGTATGTGGGTGGGTGGGTGTGTATGGGTGTGTATGGGTGGGTGGGGTTATGGGTGTGGGTATGTGTGTGTGGGTGTGTGTGTGTGTAGGTCGGTAGGTAGGGAGCATTATTAAGCAGAATTCTCAAAGAATAGACAAAGGCACAAAACAAATGACTTGCAATATTTAGCAGATACAAAGCTAAATAAATATAAAAGGCAGTTACTTCACATCGACAAAAAAGGAGGGATTTGAAGTTAAAACAATTATATCCCTAAAAATAAAATATTTAGTTACTGGCCTCACAAAATAGATATAAAGTTGTTTGTCTGTTTGTCTGTCTGTCTGTCTGTCTGTTTGTTTGTAAGGTGGGATGGAGACATGGGTCAGAGCTCAAGGAAATGTGTTTCTCTTATAGAACTAGAAGGTTCAGTTCTCAACACCTACTTGCCCACTTGGTGTCTCATAACTATCCATACCAGCAATCCTAGATAATCTTATACCCTCTTCTGACCTACGCAATCAGGCACGCAGGTGGTTCACATACATACAGGCATAGAAAACATTCACATATATAACATTTGTAAAAGTTGAATATGTAAGTAATAGACATCCAATAATTAAGTAAGTAGAAAAATACTCAATGTTCATGGATATGAATATTGTCAGCACTGATAGTTTGGGTTTGACACTAACTTTTGAGATTCAACACCAAACTGAAAATTCATGAAAGAAATAATATTTTTTTTCTACATGAAAGGCAACATAAGGAAGAAAAAAATCAAGCCATAAATGGGTAGCAAACATTTGTAAAAGGTTTCTGATAAAAGTCAGCTGTCCAAAATACACAGAGAACCTCAAAATTCTACTACTGAAAAATAAACAAACTGATTAAAAATGAATAAAAGAGGCTAGGCAGATAGCTCAGTCCATGAGTACTTGTCACACAAGCCTAGGGACCTGAGTTCAGTCCAGAACTCACATAAAAGACTGGCCTTGGGAGTGTGCACTTGCAAGCTCGGTACTGGAGAGATGGAGACAGGCAGTGTCCTGGAGTTGCTGGCCAGTGACAGACTCTCAAAAGTGAGAGACAACATCCTGAGGGATGGCAGTCAAGATTTACCTCTGGCATCTATTAGCTACATGGGCACATATACCCACATGAACACATACTCATGTGCACATACACACACACACACACACACACACACACACACACACACACATACACACAACAAGGAACAAAAGACCAAAAGATACATTGTCAAAGAAAATGGCAAGACAACATACAAAAAGATGTTCGCTGGCATAAAATGTTAGCATGACACAACTTAAATTGATGAGATGCTACCCTATACACACTGAAATGGCCCAAATCCAAAACCCGACCATGCAAACACCAGCATAACATACAAGAGGAATATTCAGTCACTGTCTGTGGAAACACGAAGTTGAAAAACAGTTTAGCAGTCTATTATAAAACTAATAAGCATACCCTTACCATAAAATCCACCAAGAGTGGTATCTACCCAAAGGGGAAAAATACATATATCAGATATTTTTAGCAGCCTTTTTTATAGCTAAGTAAAAAGCTGTAAATAACTACAGTGACCTTCAATAGGTGAATGAACAAGCAAAGTGTGGTCCATTTTGGCAATGAAACAGTGTCCAGTCATAAGCAGAAATGAGCTGGCCATCCAGAAGATGCACAGCAGACCCAGATGCAGGCTACCACATCAGTGTAGAGCCATGCTACATGACTCCCCCGGATATGGCATTCTAAACATGCCAACCTTTGAAGGCAGTGAGAACAGGAGTAGTTTCCAGTGAGGATGGTAAGAAAACTTCACATACTTTTCATACAGTTTTTGCTACCAACCTAAAATTGCTCTAAAAATTAAGTTTCTTAGAAAGAGAAATGAATTTGACATCAAAAGTAGATACAATGTGGGGTTTGCCCAAGATGGCAAACACATTCCCACAGAAGCCAGAAGGAATGACATCACCTGAATATTCTAGTATAGACATGACCACCTATAGCAAAACTTTGAGTTTGACACTGTGAACAAAGCCCAGAGAACTTTCTATGGGAAACCAATCACAATTCTAGCTAAAGAAGGTTTAGGGCTGCAATTGTATCAAGGATAGGGCAAAAAAGAGTGAAATGTGATTAATTTTTCTATATACCAAATAGTATTTTTACTCCAAAATCAACTAAGCAAACAAGAAACAAATGGTGATCCATGAACTTAGAGAAATGAGCACAAATACGCACACACTTTGACCGACCTGAGAAATCAGTTGATCTCTACAGCTAGGGTGGGTCATGTGGATGGCCAGCTTTTTCTTTGCAATTGCCTTATTTGGTAAGAGCTAAACCTTGCTGACTATACACTAATCCCATAGAAGTCACACAATAAATCAATATTTTCAGTTAGGTTCACTATAAGGGCTATGAATTTCTCCCCTAAGCATACATATTTTAGGGTTAAGGCACACATGTATTCAAACACACAAGTTCTGTCTATGAGAATTCTAATAATAATGACATCCCCTCCTTAAAAAACCAAACACCACCTATAAAAATAAGCCAAAATAATAAGTATTTGCCCAATAATAATAAGAAAGTAAGTTCTCTGGGCTTTGTTCACAGTGTCAAACTCAAACTTGCTATAGGTGGTCATGTCCATACTAGAATATTCAGGTGATGTCATTCCTTCTGGCTTCTGTGGAAATGTGTTTGCCATTTTGGGCACACCCCACATTGTATCTACTTTTGATGTCAAATTCATTTTGGGCAAATATAGGGCCCAATAAGTATTACTGATACGAGAGTTACTGCCTAGAAATGTTTACTTTAAATGTTTATCTACAGAATTTTCATAAATGAAATAATATAATTCTATTAGATATGTCCTTGTTTTTCATAAGTAATTCCATTTGAGAATTTATTATTTGAGAATTTCATACAGTAGATTTTTATTATGTCCTTTCCCAGCCCCAGCTGCTCCCAGATTCCCCCCTTCCTCCCTACCCAAGTGACCTCATGTTCTTTTTTTCTCTTAAAAACAAAAAGCAAAAGCAAAAACAAAAAAGCCACTAAAACCATGGATTCTGATTTGTACTGGCTAACTACTCCTGAACACGGTTGACACCCAGTGTCACCAGTGTCAGTCCATCAGATAGAACTGGTGCTCCTCTCCAGTCAGCCACTCACTGGTGGCACAAGCCTTTAAATACGTTCTTGTAAAGGATGCCTAATTTTGATATAAATCAAACAATCTGATCTATATTAAAGCAGGAAATAAGCCCCGGACCACACTAGTAATGCTTGTTAGAGGGATAAATAAATGATTGGGTTGATATGATTAAATTTTTCCAAAAATAGAGGCTAGATGATGCAATCAAACTAGAAATTATCTTTAACTTCCATTCAACAAAAGGAATGTCATAACACGTTTATATTTGGACTCAAGATCAAGAGATAAGGTATTTCACAATGACAGTGCATATCCTCTTGGTGATACTGGCATTGGAAATGAAATTACTCCCATGCTTCGGTAAACAACCGTGATGTGTTTGTAATTCTAAGGCATTTGATGAGGCCAGCTGTTGTTCTTGGACATAATCCAGGGCACCACAGCCATCACAGTCTGCCTCAGTCTCCCTAAGAGCCCCTGCTCACTTTGAAAGCCCTCATGTTTACTGATCCTGATTAGCCTATGACGCACATGAGCAAACAGCTGAGTCCAGGATTTCAGGTCCAGGGACAGAGCCTGCATCCATTTCAATCCATCTCCCACCAGCCTTACCTTTTACACTAAGAATCTCCCACTGAAGTTCAGAGAATGTCCTCTTCACAAAAAGAAATTTTGTAATACAAAGTAAAAATATGCACCACCACATGCTTTCTGTGCTACTTTTTATTGTGTTACAAGCCTTGAGTTCAAAGTCTGCATTTTACTTGGCTTAAGATGGCGGTATACATCACTTTTACTCCCTATTTAATTGTTGATTTTAATTTTGTGCACAAAGATAGTTATTTAGCCCCTTCTCCCATGTGGTTTTTACATTTCACCCTCATTTAAATTCAAGGTTTTAATGAATGTCCTACAATGTAATGTTCAGTTGCACCATGCAATTATGTGGACGACATCCTTGGACTGCTGGACATCATTAGCTGTAATCACCCTCTGAAGGAGAAGTTTGAAGCACATGAGTTTGTGAAATTTTCCATTATGACAGCAACCTCTCCTTAATGATAAACATTTTATTTTTCTGGTCACAGAAAACCAAGAAAAGAATGTCATATGTAAAAAACATGAGCTTACAAGGAAACACTGAAATGTTGGCTCATTTTTTTTCTCTCCCATCTTTTGAGTTTTCATGGCTAATAGAGAATGAATAGTTCTCAGACCTTAAAACAAAGGAACCACAACAAATATAAATCTCTCATGCTGAGTTATCCTGCTATCCTAGTTGATGAAAAGAAAGATTTCTATCCAAAATTAAGAAACCAAGTCACAGAAACATACCACTGATAATGAAGTTTTATCACTACTATTGTTATTCAAAAACAATCACACATTTGCCCTTTCTCTTTGGGTAGAAAAACAGGAAAATAACTAGTTTCTCCCATTTTGCTTCAGTCAGGCTAACTCTGGATACATTTAACTGTTTTGATACTACTTGTAGTATTTTGAGCCTACTTGTCTCCTGTGTTCATACAACTCACAGAATTTAGAAGACAACAGAGGAGGGCTGCCAACACAAAGGGAGTAGGGATGTAAGCAAGATACAATCCCACTCAGGTGCATTTTCCTTTCTAATATAATCTGTGTCTGTCTAGGAGAGTCTTTTGCTAACAATTATCAAAAAGTTGTACAAACTTAAACTCTGCCCCTACAGTCTGTGTTTGTGGAATAACAAATTGCCATCCCTTAGGGAAACACCTTTGATGGTAAAGTACCACTAATGAACATAAGGACTTTTTCCAAGGCAATTGCTATAATGTAAACAGTCTGCTTGGTACACAGATTTACCCATAGACTTAGGGAAACTAGCCTTCTCGGGAAATAATACTTCTAAATCACAAGAGCTGTACAGCTGGCAAGATGCTGAACACCAAAC
This sequence comes from Mus minutoides, assembly GCA_902729485.2. Lineage (NCBI taxonomy): Eukaryota > Metazoa > Chordata > Mammalia > Rodentia > Muridae > Mus > Mus minutoides. Next base: position 13,801 of record CACVCL010018334.1, on the reverse strand, counting down.
TTCTTTCAATGAGTATATTTTCATAGTCTGTCTAAATTAGCTCACATTGCATCTTCAACACTTGAAATTAAAATAGGCAATGTTAACACACCTTGTCTTCTTGCGCCCTACGCGCGCGCACGCGCGCGCTCGCACACACACACACACACACACACACACACACACACACACACACTTACATGTGTGCACCAGAGGTCAAACTCATTATTGTTCCTCAGAAGCCATCAACCTTATCTTTTAAGTCAAAGTCTCTCATTGAACCTAGAGTGGAAATCCGCTCCCCTCCCCCTACCTTCTCTATCTCCTCCATCCAGCACCGTAACTCTAAGCACACCCCACCATGCCCACCTTTTTATAAGAGGGGTGCCAATCAAATGCAGGACTTTATAATCTGCTATGCAAGAACCTTACCAATTAAATGACCTCGCCATCCCCAAGAAATCTTTGTATCTAAAATATTTCTAGATTCTAAAACTGTAAGCAATCACTTCTTTTTTCTAAGATCCTTTAATGGTGAAGCTTGCGTGACCGTAGTCACTGGCTGAGAGAGGCCAGCTGTTGACAGGACAGATGCTGCCACACCACCTCATTATCAAACCATTATCAATCTCAGCACGTGGGATCCACAACTATTACCCTATAATGATATGTACTACCTAGGATGGTAACTCCAGGCACCGGGGCAGTTCTTGTAGGCAATGGGTGACATGTGTTTTATTTTTGAAGTCAGAGGACCAATAAGACAAAATAATACAAGTGAAAATAAGCAAATAAAACCTCAGCTCAACACAACCTCCACTAAAGTGACTCATTCATGGGCTCCGTGACTCTTTCCTATGGGCCTTGTTCTGTAGTGTTCTTTTACAGGATGGAACACTTGGAAACTTTTTATTATTTTACTATTTCTTAATCCAGGATGAAGAACATTCTTGGTTGATAAACGATGACCTTCTTTCTCAACAAAAACAGCTGTTAATAGGCAGATTAATTCATGTTTAGCTACACTAGCCAGAAAGACAAGGAATAAAATTTATTTTCCTTTGCTGACCTTGTAATTCAATCTTAAATTCTTATCTGAAGTCAAGAAGGGATAATAAAATGCCAGCCCGTACTCCTTTAAAGGTAAAAACACAAGAACATGTCATGGCTATGTCACCAATTTCTTGTCCTGGCGACTTTCCTCTTGACTTGACACAAGCTGAAAGCCATCTGAGAAGAGGGGAGCTCGGTTGGCATTTTCTGATATTCAGAGGCAAGGGAAGTTACTGATACACTAGTAACCTCTAGTTAAAACAGACCGATGAAGTCAGAAAGACGTTTGTTTTCGTGAGACACATAGTTTCTTGTTTTATTAGTTAGCTGGCTCAAGCAAGTCAGCTCAAAGGAAAGCCCAATGAGAAAAGAAAAGAAAATTTTAAAAGGAGGAGGGAGGCTGGAGAGATGGCTCAGCAGTTAAAAGCACTGACTGCTCTTCCAGAGGTCCTGAGTTCAATTCCCAGCAACCACATGGTGGCTCACAACCATCTGTAATAGGATCTGATGCCCTCTTCTGGTGTGTGTCTAAAGACAGTATACTCATATAAATAAAATTAATTAAAGAGAGAGAGAGAGAGAGAGAGAGAGAGAGAGAGAGAAGAAAAGAGAGAGGGTTAGGACTAGTCTCAGGGGCTGGTGGGAGGTCTCAATGGTCTGAAAATTCCTTGGGAGTCAAGAGTAACTACTGCTCCTTCCCTGCGAGCTTTTGTGTGCTTGCATCGTGTACCTCCGTGAGATGTGTATGCACTTAGCACAGAGACAGAGTGGAGGGAGTTGTGGTCAATGCTGGCACTTGAGTGAAGAACAGTATACAATACAGCTTCTGTATACACAGCCAACTTAAATAGAAAGGTTCCCGACACTCTGTAAATGAAAGGGAAGCAAAGCAGAACACACAGTTCACATGTCATTCTCTGGAGTTATTTTTAAATCTTGTATAAAGAACCTGAAATAGAATCGAAATTGTCAAAAAAGTGATGAGAAATGGCAGAACTGTTCCCTGGTGTGCTTCCTTAGGAACCCAAAGAAACGCTAGGTTTTATTTTAGCAATGAGTCCTTACTCCTTCACATTTTTAAAATCTATTTCCTTCCTTCAAGCCCCTACCCCAAAGATCAATTAGCTCTACTCCAAATGGAGTTTGGCTTCTCAGTAACTAAGAAAGACTGGAATCCCCACATTTATGTGGTTAGCTCTCCCTGGAAACAGCCACCCTAGCTTGTGAGATGAGGGCATGTTAAGGGACCTTCCCACGGCTAGACTACCATCTTGCTGGATGCACCACGGGAGGTACGATGGTGATTTGGCACTAGACACCATGCACAGAGTTCACTGGGAGAAACCTCACAATGTTGACATGGGGGGATTCTTGGCTGTCTGACCCATCCTGGAATGAGAGAATGAGAGAAGTCAGTGTCTGAGCTCCCCTGGTTCTCAGCATGGAGCCTGAACTACTTTCAGAAGGTTGAGGCCATGGTAAGAGCATGCTTTGCTATGACAACATGGGAAGCAGAGCAGGGAATGCTGGGAATTTCCATGCTGAGGTGACCTTACAACAGACTCCAATCCTACAGTCCACTGTGACACAGCTGAAGCAGCCTTGGATCTGGCAGTTCACAAAACATCTTCGCCTGACTGATGTACAGCCAGGCTCAAGAGGCCATGAAATAGAGTGTATATTTTTTTTCTTTATCTACATTAGTTCTGCCTCATTTTTTCAAGTAATTACTATACTTTTTTCCTGTAATTTTTCATTCAAATCCTACTTACTGTATTCAAATTTAATATGTTCTAGAGTTTTCTCTAACGCTAAACAGGAAAAAAATACCCTGTGAGATACCACAAAAGCTTTTGGAAATGATCAGTTATGATTAGTATAGGTAAAATACACAACAGCATTGATTATCATTGCTCTGAAGCCCAGGCCCAGTGCCTGGGCATTGTGGTCTATCCCAGGCCCTCAGTAGATGCCTAAAGATCTTCTACTTAGAGCTCTGTCAGCAAGCCACCTCTTATCTTTCCTCCTGCATTAGCATACGAAGCAAACAAGCTGTGGGTGATTATAGATGCCAGCCAAGTCTAAAGGCCACTGGGAAAAGGTCTGCCAATTGTCCTTCCAATTTGCAAGAGCAACACAGGTTCAGAATCAAAGGGTTTTGAAGTTCTGAGGAAAGTAACATGAAAAATTCTTTGTCACCGAAGACTATTAATTATTTAGTACCTGCCATTCCATAGAACAGGCGCACATTAATAAAATCCCTCTAGACTGCAGAGAATAAGATAGACCCTACTGATGGGGAAGAAGACTGAACGGGATCAACAGAAGGATTTATGTGTCATTAAAGTTTCTGCTAGTGCTCGTTTGCATAATTACAGACAGCTCCCTAATGAGTGCTAAAGGTCAGGGAAAAGATATTCAAACTACATTTAAAACACTGAAAACTCAGTTGAGGAAGTAATAGATGCATTGAAAATAAAAGATGATTTTTAAATAATATATTTTAGACAAGCAAGTATGGAAATCAACAACAGCACAGGACAGCAACAATGAAAGAACCCAGGCAACAGTAGCAGCAGTGTGGGTGGGGGTGAGGGTGGGAATGGGGGGGAGTGTTGGGGGGTGGTACTTAGGAAGTAACACCTGCACTGAGCTGGAGGCAATGGGAACTATATTAAAGCTTAAAGCTGAAATATAGTCCCAAGAAGCAAGAAGCATGTATCTCCATATATGTGTCTGTGTGCATATGTCTCCGTACATGTGTCTGTGTGTATGTGGCTATGTATATGTGTTTCTTTGTGTCTGTGCATCTACATATGTGTGCGAATGTGTCTCTGTGTGAGTATGTCTCTCTGTGTGTACATACATGTGTGAATGTGTCTCTCTGTGTGTACATATGTATGTGAGTGTGTACATATGTATGTATATGCATGTATGTGTCTCTGGGTGTGTGCACATGTGTGCGTGAGTGAATGTGTGTGCATATGTATAGATGTGTGAATGTGTATGTCTATGTGCCTGTGTGCTGTGCCTCAGGTTGTTATATAGGAGCTTTCTTGCCTCTTTGATTTGCTGAGACTTGGTCTCTCACTGGGACCTGTGGCTTGCCCATTCATTAGGTTGGACTGGCCAGCGGGCCCCAGCACCCTGTCTCTGTATCCCTGGGACTATCCTTACAAGCACAAGCCACCGAGCTCAGCTTTTCCACATGGTTTCGGGTGACGAGCCTCAGCTCCACATATTTGTGTAGCAGCCTTCAGTGGAGCTACCTGCCCATCCCCCACAGCACATTCTCTCTTCTCCATTCTCGATCTTTCTCCCTCCTTCCCTCTTTGGCTTATCTGTAACCACCTTTCTACTTTCATGTTAGGAGAACTCGACTGCTCCCTCACTTCTGGAACTTTCTTTCCCCTCTTGTCCCATTTGTAGTTAATAGCCTACCNTGTGTAGCAGCCTTCAGTGGAGCTACCTGCCCATCCCCCACAGCACATTCTCTCTTCTCCATTCTCGATCTTTCTCCCTCCTTCCCTCTTTGGCTTATCTGTAACCACCTTTCTACTTTCATGTTAGGAGAACTCGACTGCTCCCTCACTTCTGGAACTTTCTTTCCCCTCTTGTCCCATTTGTAGTTAATAGCCTACCGCTACACTCATAGCTACACATATATAAATTGGGACCTAGGATCTGCATATGAGAGGGAACATAGGATTTGTCCCTCTGAGTCGGAGCTACTTCACTGGATACTTTCCAGAACCATCCATTTTCCTGTAAATCCCATAATTCCATTATTCCTTACAGCTGGATAAAATTCCACTGTGCATATGGACCAAATTTTCATTATCCATTCATCAGTTGATAGGAGTTGAGGCTGATTCCATTTCCTCACTCTCATAAATGGTGGACATTGCTGCAGAAGTGTCTCTGTGGTAGGATAGAGAGCCCTGGAGTACCAAAGCTAAGTCATATGCTGATTCTAATGTATTAAAAAGCTGCCACACCTGAACTGCTGCTGCTGCTGATTCGTGTGTGGTGTCTGCCGAGTGGACTGGACTAAAGCTGCTGATTCGTGTGTGACAGTTTGCTAATAGACTGGATATCAGCTATCCTGACAATGAAGATTGGAATCGCCCCCAATTCTATATAGGTCTACTTCCCCTCACTTCCCCTGTGCCCTAATAACTTTTCTTTTCTACTACCTCTGGTGGGTAGTGGGCTACAAGAGAGGTTAAAGTGTTTAAGAACTCTTATAAAAGTAGGTTTTGAAAAACCTAAGCCTACACCCATGCCTGGTGGGCAGAGGCTGTTGCTGCTTAGCTTGTCCTGTTCTTGTCTAAAGAGTAGTATTGGCTTCCTTTATGAGTCTGATTAAAGCTGTGGTTATTTGGGTACGAGGAGGAGGAGGAGGAAGAAGAGGAGGAGGAGGAGGAATTAGAAGAAAAAGAAACCGCCACACTGATTTCTATATTGCTTCACTTGCTCACATCCCCAACAACAACAACAACAACAACAACACCCACAAGGGTCCCTAGGCCTCAGAGCCTCTCTGGCACTTGACATTTTTTTCCCCTAACGATAGCCCATCTGACTGGGCTGAGATGGTTCTCAAAGTAATTTAATCTGCATATTCTAATAACTAAAAATGTTTAACAGTTTTTAAAAAAATTATTGGCCATTTATGCTTCTTCTTCTTTTGGGAGTTGTCTGTTTAGTTCATTCGCCTGTTTACTGACTGCTAACCTTGATTTGTGGGGTAGCGGGTAAAGACACACCATCGTTTCTTAATCCCAAAGTCCAAGATCTACCACAGATGAGATTCATCACAATGATAATTCAAGAAATCCTTGTATTTCAGAAAATCCATAGAAAAAACAGAAAGTATTTTTATCCATAGTAGAAAAAGAAAAGAAAGAAAAAGAACAAGCAAAGATTCGATTGTTCATTGGGAAAAGGCCTGATTTATTGTTTACGAAGAAATCTCTTTTCCTTGTGAAATGTTCTTGGAAATACAAAGTTATCAGGTTAATACAGCATTAGCAGTTGAACATAATATCTGTAGACGCCTCTTAAGTTATCGTGTACATGACAACTCAGACACACAGAAAGCACTCAATAAAGGCTATTTAATTTTGTATATGTATGATTTGTCTTGCTTGTACATATGTATTTGCACCATGTGCATACCTGGTACCCATGGAAGACAGGAGAGGATATCTGACCTTTTGAAACAGGAATTACAGGTGCTTGGAAGCCGCCATGTGGATACTTCCTCTGAAAAGGCAACAAATACTCTTAACTCTGGAGCTATCTCTTTAGACCCTCAATAAATATTTTTAAGTGACTGGATGGATAACTTCTTCCTGGCTCAGTTTTTCTTTGTGAATACCTGGAAATGTTCAATGACTGGAGCCAAGACAACAGGACATGATCCTCACAGTTATCCTCACTGAGGAAAATGAGAGAAGAATATATCACAGCAGTAACACCCAGTTGGAAGAGTGAGTGAGTTTTTCACAGAATTGGATGTGAGCATATGGAAGGTTTCCCAGGGCGGAGGTTGGGGTCATGGTGTATGGGTCAGGTGTGTGATGATAAGGAATGGAAAGCCAGGTGAAAAGCAAACAAAGTAAGGCGTGAGACATGAGAAAGCATGAAGATAAGGGAAGCAGGGGGTGCTCAGCCATGGCAAATCCACATAGCTACAGAGTAAATGAAGGGCAGAGAACCAAAGACCAGGAAGTGTCAGACTGCAGAAATGCTTTGATTTTTCTGACAGCTAACAAGGCATGCTTAAGAACCTTGTGTAGGAGACAATAGGTTTTTAGATTAGACAATGGTCCTGGCCACCTGCTTGAACAGAGAAGAATTGAAGGTCGGAGGAGGTCCCAGTAGTCACAGAGAATTGCTACAGGCCTACAGGAAGCAGGACACACTGAGGGTGAAAAGAACTGACTTATACAATGTTTAAGACAAATGCTCACTTCCGGAGTCCACCAGAACCACACAGAGACCTGTTCCAGACTACCTCTAACCCCACCTTCCCTCTGAGGAGTCTGCCTTAAGGAACACACACCCTTTTTTTTCTCCAGACAGATTCCCTGACACTCATACAAATGAAGTTTGTATGTATGTCATAGTCATCCGTCAGCTGCTTGGGGTTGGGGAAAGGATAAGAACCCTATACTTAGAAAGTACAATCACCTGGACTTGGTGACAAGAAATGAGGGAGAGATCATGGGAAAGACAGCATCTAGGATCTCAGATAGAACCAAGTGATGGACCCACCAACTGAGATGGGGGAAAGTGGTGGAAGAGAAGAATGTTGGAGTGTGAGGTGCTTCTGATAAAAAGGTCCCATGGAGTGAGAATAACAGTATGAAAACTGGATACGAAAATCTGAAGTAAGCCAAGTGTTGTGTAACACACCTGGACTCCCACCACTTATAAGGCAGGGGCAGGAGAATTCCCATGAGTTCAAGGACAGACTCATTCACACAGCAAGTAACCAGGGCTATGTAGCGCGATGCTGTCTTCAGAGAGTGGAGGAAGGGGGAAAGGGGAGAGAGAGACCAAAAGAGAGGGAGGGAGGGAGGGAGGGAGGGAGGGAGAGAGAGACGGAAAGAGGGGGAGAGAGGGAGAGAGAGAGAGACAGAAAAAATGGGAGGGAGGGAGAGAGGGAGGGAGGGAGGGAAAGAGGGAGGGGGGAGGGAGACACGAAAAGAGAGGGAGGGAGGGAAGGAGAGAGAGATGGAAAGAGCGGGAGGGAGAGAGGAAAGGAGGGAGGGAAGGAGAGAGAGGCTGAAAATGGGGAGGGAGGGAGAGAGGGAGGGAGAGATGGAAAGGGAGAGAGGGAAAGGGAGGTAGGGAAGGAGGAAAAGAGAAAGGGGAGAATCAAATAAATAACAATGAAAGATGTAAATTGTCAGACTACAGATCACATATAAAATGCAGGTGACAGAGTCCATGATAGACAAGGATGAAGTAATGTCAAAACATAGGATTTTCACAGAGTTGGAAAGAGAAACTACAGAGGTCAGTCGAGGAGAATGAGAACAGCCCGAATGAGAACAGCCCAGCTGTGGAGGGAAGGCAGGGAGAAGGAGGTAGAAAGATAGGAGTTATTATAACACACAGGCCCCAAGGAGGATGGACTTCAAAGAGGATATGTTAGTCAAAGGTAAAAGAAAGGAATAGTCATCAACTACAAAGGGAAAGAGAGGGAGGCTGCTGAGTTCTGAGCAGAAGACTAGGCTGAGTAGAAACCAAGGGAATTGTTAGGGAGAGAAGAGCCACTCCTTAATGACATGAAAGCATCTTCTTACTGCCTTGCTCCCATTCATCTCCTCACTAAAGGGAACTAACACACCACACCTTAACGAGAGAGGAAGCACACAGTCCCACAACTCTCCATCAGTTGTGAACCTGGGAAAGAGAGATGCTTTCCCCATTTTCAATGCATCTGTTATCTTTTCATTAACATTGTTAATTTTTACAAGTTCAAAGGCATACACTGAAAGGACATGGCCGCAGAATGAATCAAATGTCTTATGAAATATTATTTTGTCTCAACCACTTTACTTATTTCACTGAGAATCATGACATCACAGCATAAATGCACCCACTTGAGACATGCAGGACTGTCACTCTGAAGGCTTTCCCCTGACCTTCAGAATCTGACCCCCACCCCCAGGAGGGACGGGGTCTGGACTGGAGAGCTTCTCTGTGAATTGAGTCAGGCAAGTGAAGGGTAGCTCATCCTCTCAATTTTCTACTGAAGGGGTTAGTTCTTTGGGAAATGGAACAAATGTTCTCTGTTCATGAGAGAGTGCAAGTAGGTCAGGCGTGGTGGCTCATGCCTTTAATCCTAGCTCTCTGGGAGGGCAGAGGCAGGTGGATCTCTGAGTTCAAGGTCAGCCTTGTCTAAAGAGTGAGTTGCAGGATAGCCTGGACTACACAGAGAAACCCGGTGTCAAAAAAACTGAAAAATGAACTAATTAATTAATTAATTAATTAAAAATGAATAAGAAATTGCAAGTACAACTTAATGCTCTTTAGAAAATAATTTATAAATTATTTTTCACTAGGCAGTTAATCATATTGGTTTGAAGAAATGAAGAGTCAAAAGTAAAAATTTAATAAACCAAAGCCTTTGCCAGCCTTGCCAGTGAGTGCATCATGCCCAAGCAAGATTTGCTGATCTGCAACTTTCAGAACACAGCTTAAGTCAAAACAGGAACGAACTTCTGCTAAACACAGGCACTTTGCTTAAATCTGCTACTTGGCGTGATACATTAAGTAAAAATAAGTAAATAAATAAAGGTACATAAAACAGAAGTCAGGCTTTTGTTTTCCCCTTAAATCAACAGGCTTAAGACCCAACTCAATAAAATGCATCCAGAAGTAGGTAAATTAAATTAAATTACACACAACAGAAATCAGGCTTTCTTTTTGCCCTAAATCAACAGACTTAAAAGATCTTACTCAGGAAAATGTATTCAGGAACAAGATGGTAACTCCCTGGCAACCCCATGCATGAGAGTCACAGACTAGTGAGTATTTTAGCTTGTTTTCTGCCACTGTGATAACAACACATAGCAAAACCACCCTGCGGAGAAGGTTGACTTTAGGAAAGTCAGGACAGGAGCTCGAGTCCTGCAGGAACCTGGAGGCAGGAACTGAAGCAGAGAACATGGCCTCAGTCACCTACCTTCCTTACTCAGCCTGGGACCACCTGTCCAGGTATGTGAAGCAGGATGGGTCTCTCCTGAATCAAACAACATCCAAGAAAACCCCCCAGGCCATGTGGATGAAAGCAGTTCTTCAGCTGAGGTTACTTTTTCCCAAGTATATCAACTTGATAACCAAGACTAACCAGCCACACTGACATACTGCGTGCCTTCTGTTTGGGATAGTTATTCATTCGAGAAGCAATACGTACCTAATGTTGTGTTAAAGCATAAGTCATAAAAGGGGCACACATTAAAACACGGTATTCTTAAGGCCTGTAATTTGGGTGGCATGCTGTAACTGAAGGAGAAAGGGGTTCTTACCCTACTTTGGGGAGTTGGAAAAAAATAGTAAAGAATGCTTCCCCAGGAGGGACACTCCCGGCTGAAATCTAAAACACTCGTGTAGGTTAGCCAGGTAAAGAAAAACATCGCACTTTGTGTCTAGAGGCAAAAAAGGCAGCAGGAACATGTTAGAAACCAGTCTGATCTATCTCAAGTATGAATAGTATAGTATCTCTGATATGAACGGAAGACTGGCCGGCCATGAAACTGGAGAGATGGGTAACAAGGCCCAGATGATGTCAACCACGCATAGTAAGCAGCCCCTGAAAAGGCCCCAGGACCCCGCCTCCACAGACCTCTGCACTCTGGATGCTGAAGATTCCTGCCTCTCTCCTAACAAGCAGTTTGTAAGGAGAAGAGCAGGTTGCCCCATCCAAGATTCATGGCTCTGTCTGGGGTACTGTCACTCATCCACAGATCTCACTCTGGGGAGCTAAGACTGACATAGCACGAGCAGCCTTTTGGATAGGGTCACGTGGTCTCTGATACGATCTAAGTGAGCTCCTCGGCAGATTCCCCTTCCACTGAGTCTTGAATAACCTGCAGCCATGATTGACACCTTGAGTGCTGTTTTGTATAGAGTGGCAGTCATACCTACCCACTCCTAGCTCCCACATTCAAGTGTAGACTAGGAGCTGTGTTGTTCCTATCATTGTTTTATAATAACGAGTTAATGCAACAATAGCATTAGTCTAAAGGAAGGAGAACTGGAAGGATTTAAACAAGAAAAAAATCAAATATGAAGAAAATCACATTAGGAAGTGTAATTCAATGTGCTTGGTTCTTCTTTACCCAAGATATGCAAGAATATTTGTCAATTTTTGTGGCTGCTTACACACTTAAGTTTCCTAAGTCTATTGATGAATGTCATTGGTATTTAGATAGGGATTGCACCTAATCTGAAGATTGTTTTGGCTTCTTCTTGCAATTTTAGAGAGAGTGGCATTGACAAAAAGAATGAGGAAACAATCTGAGAGTGTCTCATGTATTTAGGTACTTTAGTGACGTCACAATACTCTACTCCTAAATCTCAATATACAATGCAAAGCTTATACCCACACTTCAAATTAGTGTGTCAACAAACAGCCCTAATGACTTATTTTAATTTTTATCTTATGTTTGTTTGTTTGTTTGTTTGTGTGTATGTGTGTATGTGTGTGTGTTTAGAGACAGGGTTTCTGTGTATAGCCTTGACTGGGTACTATCTCTTTAGAGCACACTGGCCTCAAAATCACAGAGATGTGTATGCCTCTATCTCCCTTGAGACTAAAGGTGTGTGGCACGATCACCTGGTATTTTATCTTATTTTTAAGACAGGAACTCAGTAGGTGGCCTGGCTGGCCAGGATCTTGCTATATAGACCAGGTTGGCCTCAAACTCATAGAGATCCACCTGCCTTTGTTCCTCAAGTCAGGAGATTAAGGGTGTGTGCCAGCACACCTGGCTTTTCTTTCATTTTAAACTGTTAGATAAAAACACTTGAAAATATTGATAAAGTTAATGTGTAAAGATTTTCTTAAACAGATACAGAATTCTATGTTAAATCAGATTAAATATATCTAGGTCCCCAAATAGTTACCATTATTTTATGATAAAAATTTTCAAAGAAATTGTAGACAATACAAAACTGAAGAGACATTCCATGTTCATGTATTAGAAGAAGTGATATTGTTCAAAAGTCCAAAACAGGCAAAACAATCTTCAGATTCTGTGCCATCCCTATCCAAATACCAGTGATATTTGTCAATGAACTGCTAAAAACTTCAAAAATGTTTAAGTAGCCACAAAACTGTCAAATAGCCATGGGTGCCTTGGGCATAAAAGAACCCAGCACACTGAATTATACTTCATAATTTCAAAATGGACAAAAATGTCATTGTGATCAAATAGCATAGAAAGAGACAGCATTCGAAGAGAACTGAAAGCCAACATGCCTGTGGCCAGCTGACTTAACAGTCACACTAAGAACACAGCTTGAATAAAGAATGATCAGTGTTTCCATAGTGATGCTGGGATATCTATCTACATACACAGAGAGAATGCCATGAGGCCCCTGTACTGGCTAGTTTTATGTCAACTTGACATAGGCTAGAGTTATCACAGAGAAAGGAGCTTCAGTTGGGGAAATGAACTCCAAGAGATCCAGCTGCAAGGCATTTTCTCAATTAGTGATCAAGGGGGAAGTCCCCTTGTGGGTAGGGCCATCTCTGGGCTGGTAGTCTTGGTTCTATAAGAGAGGAGGTTGAGCAAGCCAGGGCAAGCAAGCCAGTAAAGAATATCCCTCCATGGCCTCTGCATCAGCTCCTGTATCCTGACCTGCTTGGGTTCCAGTCCTGACTTCCTTGATGATGAACAGCAGTATGGAAGTGTAAGGCGAATAAACCCTTTCCTCCCCAACTGCTTTTTGGTCATGGTGTTTTGTCCAGGAATAGAAATCCTGACTAAGACAAATTGGTACCAGAAGTGGGGTGTTCCTGTGACAACCTGACCATGTTTTGGGGAGGACTGTGGAAGGACCTTGGAACTTTGGGTTACAAGATAAACCCTTTCCTCCCCAACTGCTTTTTGGTCATGATGTTTGTGCAGGAATAGAAACCCTGACTAAGACAGGCCCTATTTCTTAGTTCACAAAAATCTACTCAAAATGGATAAAGCACTTATATTTGTGGTGTGGTATAATTAAACTACACACTAGAAGAAAACCTAGAGGGAGGCTTCAGGGTGCTACCTGGCCACGAACTGCCTGGGAGGACTCTGGAGAAACCCAGGAGATAAAACCAAAAGTATACAAACACAATGACATTAAGTTAGAAAGGTTCTACACTGTAATAAAAAAAAAATCAGTCAAGCACAGAGACAACTTCCACAATGGGACCACATGTTTGCAAACTACCCATCTGTCCAAAGGGCCGACAGCAGGTTATGTAAGAAACCCAAACACAATAGCAAAAATGCACCCAAATAACCCAATAGAAAAATGGGCCATGGATTTATATAGACATTTTCTTAAGAGACAATATATGCAGTCAACAGGTATGATCATGATCGTTCCACAGCACTGAACCTCAAAGAAAGGCAAACCAGAAGATTAACGACATTTCACCATTCCTGGTTGTACTAAAAATGGCAATTGTATAAAGGCTGAAGAAACATGCGGAAGAGAAACAAACCCTTTCAGTTCTTGGGGACCTGAAATTGGCACTGCTGCTGAAGAAAACAGTAGAGAAGGTTCTTAAACGCTTAGAAAGGAAGCTGCTAGCCATCACACTAAGTTCTAGGAGAATGAAGTCACATGCAGGAGACACATGCACCCCTACACTCGCTGCAGCATCATTCCCAATAATAAGAAATACACACAACTCACTGTCAATCAATGGCTAGTGAAGTAAAGTGTGGTACGTATATACAACAGGATGGTATTCAGCTATCACAAACAGCGAAATCCTGGGTGTTGCAGCAATAATGGATGGAATTATCATTGTGATACAGAATGCCAAGCACGGACAAACAAATTCCACATGATCTCACAGCTGTGTGGAGTCTAAAAAAGTCTGTATCAGTGTCACTGAGAGTAGACTGGTGACCGCCAAAGGCCAGATGGTGAGAGAATTACAGAGAGATGGAAACATGAAATTCCTGCCCAGTGGACTGGCAGAGAACAAGAATATACTGTAATATTATATAATTTATTGAATTATATA